>PVIA01004453.1:0-137825 GCA_004024845.1 Tonatia bakeri | reverse complement strand
AGGAGAGAAGGAGGCAGTCACCTACAAAGGAGTTCCCATCAGACTGTCAGCTGATTTCTCAAGGGAGACCTTGCAGGCCAGAAGGGGCTGGAAAGAAGTATTCCAAGTCATGAAAGGCAAGGACCTCCATCCAAGATTGCTCTATCCAGCAAAGCTTTCATTTAGAATGGAAGGGCAGATAAAGTGCTTCTCAGATAAGCTCAAGTTAAGGGAGTTCATCATCACCCAGCCCTTATTTTATGAAATGTTAAAGGGATTATCTAAGAAAAAGAAGATAAAAAACATGAATAGTAAAACGACAGCAAACTCACAATTATTAACAACCACACCTAAAACAAAAACAAGAAGAAAGTAAGCAAAAACTAGAACAGGAAGAGAACCACAGAAATGGAGAGTACATGGAGGGTTAGCAACAGGGGAGTGGGAGGAGGAGAGAGGGGGAAAAGGTACAGAGAATAAGTAGCATAGACAATAGGTAGAAAATAGACAGGGGGAGGGCAAGAATAGTATGGGAAATGTAGAAGCTAAAGAACTTATGACACATGGACATGAACCAGAGTGGGGGAGTGTGTGCAGTCTGGAGGGGGTGGAGGGGGGTAATGGGACAGCTGTAATAGCATAGTCAATAAAATTTTTTTTTTTAAAGAATCTTAAAACTTTTAGCCCAGCCTTGGGCTGTGTAATGAGACCTCCGTAAAACCCCCTAAAGAGATTTCAGAGGGCTTCCAGATTGGCGAACAAACACATTGAAGTGCTAGGCAGTAGGTGCACTAAAGACAGCCTGGAGGCCCTGTTCCACCCGCACTTGTTACCCTCCATGCCGTCCCCATTTCTTGCCCTCTGCCTCTCTTCCTCTTGGATTTCCTTAAGTATCTTTTATAATAAAGTGGCAAGAGTAAGAGAAGCAGTTTTTTTGAGTTCTGTCGGGTCATTCTAGTGAACTATCAAACCTGAGGAGGGGGTTGTGGGAACCTTCAATTTATAGCTGGTTGGTCAGAAGTATGGATAGCCTGGGAATTGCACTGGTGTCTGAAGTGGGGCAATCCTGTAGGACTGACTGAGTCCTTTAACCTGTGAGTACTCAGGTAGTGTTAGAATTGAACTGAACAGTTGGACACCCAGTTGATGTCAGAGAGTTGAAGAAGTGGTGTTGGAAAAGATAACACATATTTGATACCCCTCATGTATCACTACATCTCTATATCTGTCTGTCTGTCTACCTACCTATTTACTTATTCGTCATCTATCTATTGAATTGTATGAAGAGATTGACGGCAAGGCCCCAAAAGATGCAAAGTCAGTGTAATTCTCACTTTCGTGTTCTGTCTTGCAAACTGTGACAGACGTCTGACTACACCATAGCATGTACACTCTCTGGAGTGTGAGAATGTACTTAAATTACTGGACCATTCTAGATAACTAATGTATTATCCAAATACATATATGTACAACATAACAGGAAAACCTCAATATTAGGTTCACTTAAACAAGAAGGCTCTGTCCCTCACTCTTGTGTAATTATCAAAGTATTATATATTATTTCAAGCTTGGATTTCAGATTGCCCAGGAGGGATGGGGCAAATACATTTCAGAAAAAATACAAGGAAGCTCAAATTATCTGGAGACCATAGTTTGAGCATAGAACATTTCATTCATTCATTCATTCATTCATTCCTTGGACAGATAGTTACTGAGCTCCTAATCTCTGTGCCATGCCCTTTGGTGAACAGGACAAGAAGTCCTCACTTTCACCTATCTTTTCTGTCCCAATTGGAGAAATGGTATAGGACATTTCAACATAAATGCCAAGAACTAAATCATTTAATACTGGTACAATAAATGTTCAATGAATTGGATAGTTCAGAACCAAACAATAAACGTGTAATAAAGTAGGTGTCACAAGTCAGGAGGGTGTTAAATAGCAAATAATACTGGAACAATTAATGAGTTATTTAGGGAAAAAATAGATACCTCTCATGGTTTTTAGTCAGAGTTTAGTCCTTGAAACTTAGAAATTACAGGGTTAAGATTTTCCTCTGTGAATTAAATTGTAAGATCGATGACAATGGGCCAGAGGATATATATGCTTATAATAAATACCGTAAAGAGCCAGATACTTCACCGGCTGCATAGTCACTTGATTGAGTGCATTCATCTCATTAGCAGAGCTTAGTTCACAGGCCCCGTACTCACAGGGGCCTTGATGTTGGTTTAACGTTCTGTGGTTGACCTCTTAAAATTCTTAATTTTTAAAAATGGTGGCTTTGTTTTTGCACTGAGTCCTGCAAATTTTGTAGCACTCTTGCCTGTGAGATTGGCCATTTGTAGAAACGGAAGTCACAGAGCCCAGCTTCAGAAGCAGACGTCCTCATGCTCTTAGGAGAGTCGCAGCCAACAACACTAAATTGTCGAGGCCACATTAGCAGGACCGTCCCTTGTGTAAGTGGATGCCTCAGTCTGTCCCAGGTGATGTCACTAAACATTCATTCTATTTGACACACTCTCTTCTGCCTATTTCCTTTCCACCAAGCAATCTTCTAATTGTGATTTGGCTTCTTCTGTGGTCTTCCTGCAGGTAAAAACCTGGCTAGTCATGCTGACTCCCTATTTGATTCAAGAAGTTAGTGATTAAATTGGCATTTTGGTGATGTGCATCAGTTAGGTTCTTTAATAGGAGCCTGCCCCTTAGAGACAGGTCTCCTGTAGATTTTTGAGACAGAAGACTGAAGTTCAGGCATCGTGCTGGCGAATTCATCAGAGCAGTTGAGTGCAGAACCATGGTTAAGAATGGGGGCTTTGGAGTCAGCCAGCCAGTCGTGGGATCAAGTATTGGTACTGTGGTACTACAATATGTGATTCTGGCCAAGATACATAACCTCTGTATATCCTAGTCTTTCATCTGTCAAGTGGTAACATACCTGTCTTAGGGTTGTTGTGAGATTGAATGAGAAAATATACACTATTGAATGAGGTCAGGGTCTCTCAACCTTAGACCTATTGACATGTTGGAGGGTGGGTGCAGCGGGGCGCTGTCCTGTGCATTGTAGGATGTTTAGCAGCATCTTTGGCCTTTTCCAGTAGCTTCCTCCTCAGCCCTCATAGGTGCGACAATCAAATTGTCTACAGACATTGCCAAATGTCCTCTGGGGGATCAAATTTGTCCCCGGTTAAGAATCACTCACTGGCCTAGGTATATAGAGCAGTGCTTGGAGATGAGAAAGCTAATGTCTGGTTTTAGAATAATAATGGTAATAGTAGGCCTAATGATGATAATATTCTTTTTTTGTTTTGTGTTCTTTGCTTTATTATTTTCTTAAACTGTTTTTTATTTTAAATTACAGTTGACATACATTATTATGTTAGTTTTAGGTATACACCCTAGTGGTTAGACATTACATAACCTAAGTGGTCATCCCAACAAATTTCACACCATCTGACACCATACATAGTTATTAGACTGTTATTGACTGTATTCCCTATGCTGTACTTTATATCCCCGTGACTATTTTGTAACAACCAATTTGAATTTCTTAATCCCTTCACCTTTCTTGCCCATCTCCCTGCGCCCCCTCCCCTGACCCCAGTCTGGCAGTCATCAAAACATCTTCTGTATCTATGATTCTGTTTTTGTTTTGCTTGCTCATTGCTTTTGTTTTTTTAGATTCCATTGTTGATAGATGGGTGTTGATTGCAATTTTATTGTCCATATTTTGTGTTGTTCTTCTCCTCCCCCTCCTCCTCCTCCCTCTCTCCTGCTCCTTCTTCTTTTCCTCCTCCTCCTCCTCCTCCGTTTACTCCTCCACCTTCACCCTTTGACATTTCTCATAATACTGGTTTGGTGGTGATGAACTCCTTTAGCTTTTTCTTATCTGGGAAACTTTATCTGTTCTTCAGTTCTAAATGATACCTTTGTTAGGTAGAGTAATGGTTGTAAATTCTTGGTTTTCATCACTTTAAATGTTTCTTGACACTCCCTTCTGGCCTGCAAAGTTTCTTTATAGAAATCAGTTGACAGTCTTATGGGAGTTCCCTTGTAGGTACCTTACTGCTTTTCTCTTAATGCTTTTAAGATTTTCTCTTTGACTTTAGCCTTTGGCATTTTAATTATGATGTGTGTTGGTATGTGCCTCTTTGGTTCATTTTGTTTGGGACTCTCTGTGAATCCTGAACTTGGATGTCTATTTCCTTCATCAAAGTAGGGAAGTTTTCTGTCACTGTGTTTTTAAATAGGTTTTCAATTTCTTGCTCTTTTCTTCCAGCACCCCCATGATGCAAATATTGGTATGCTTGAAGTTGTCCCCGAGGCTCCTTAAACTAACCTCATTTTTTTGGATTGTTTTCTTTTTACTCTTCTGATTGGATATTTTTTGCTTCCTTATACTTGTATTCCAAATTGCTTACTTTTAGATAGAGTGGCTTCATCTACTCTATTGTTGATTCCCTATAAATTATCCTTTACTTCAATTAGTGTATTCTTTACTTCTTTCTGGCTCTTTTTTATGTTGTTGAGGTCCTCACTAAGTTCACTGAGCATCCTTATATGCAGTGTTTTGAACTTTGCATCTGATAGATTACTTGTCTGTATTTGTTTAGTTCTTTTTCTGGAGTTTTGTTCTGTTCTTCCATTTTGGCCATGTTTCTTTGTCTCCTCATTTAGGCAGACTCCCTGTTTTTGTTTCTATGTATTAGGTAGAGCTGCCATGTCTCCTAGGCTTGGTAGATTGGCCTAATGTAGTAGGTGTCCAGTAGGATCCAGTGGCATACTCTCCTCTATCTTTCAAGCTGGACAGTCGAGGTGCACCCTCGTGTGTTCTATATACCCTCATCTTGTAGTGGAGCCTTGATTGCTGTTGCCGTGTCAGTGGAAAGGTTTTACCCAGGCTGATCAGCTGCAATGCCTGGCTGTGACCACTCACCACCCACCTCCAGCCATCTTGAAGGATCAGCTGTGCGGGGGCCCACTCCGCAGAGTAGGACTTCCTTCAGCAGGGCTCTGGTGCCTGCTAGTCTTCCCCTTGAGTGTGTCACTTGTGGAGGTGGTTGAGTGATAGTGCCTCAATGTGGCCTGAAACTGACCACAGGGTGCGCTGGCCCTGGGGCTGTCTCAGAGGTGCAGGCTAATGTAAGCCACCACTTGTATCCTGCATGTGGCCACCCTGCATAAGCTACAGAGTGATCTGCAGATGGCTGCTACTTGTGTTGTGCTTAAAGGTGCCCAGGCAAAGCCAACTCATAAACCAAGGCCTGCTGCTGCTTGTGCCAGGCCAGGGGCTACTTAGTGAGAGGAGAGGTGTGGGGCTTTGCTGAAGCCAGATGATGCTTTTGAGAAAATTTAGGAAAATCTGAATCATGAG
This sequence comes from Tonatia bakeri, assembly GCA_004024845.1. Classification (NCBI taxonomy): domain Eukaryota; kingdom Metazoa; phylum Chordata; class Mammalia; order Chiroptera; family Phyllostomidae; genus Tonatia; species Tonatia bakeri. The sequence goes on along the minus strand of PVIA01004453.1, from coordinate 132,471 downwards.
CCAAGCCAAGCCATTTGTATGGAAAAGCCACTGGAAATAGGTTGGTGGTGGGGGTGGGAGGGCTTCTGGAAATCCCCAGGGTGGGGCAGACAGTGAACTAGGTTGATGGGAGTCTCAGATATGGCACCCCGCCTGCTGGTTCTGTGTGGAGGGCTCAGCAAAGTAGCAATGGCCTCTGGCAGCACTTCTGTCTAGAATAAAGCTGCCCCTCTAGCCCTCACCCTGACGCCAGACAATTCAGTTCCTCCCTGTATGTCACTGATGCCTGTCAAGCTGCTGCCCAATGCTGGGGCTCAGAGAGGGTGAGTCTGAGTAAGTTCATTTGGGGGCACATTAAGAGGAATTGCCTGGGACTCCAGAAGTTTCTGTCTTCCTCAGCCTCAGTTGCTGCTGGTTTTTAGAGCCAGAAGTTATGGGAACTTCTCTTCCTGGCTCTGGAACCCTGGGCTGGAGGGTGTCCTATGGGGCTGGGACCCCTTGCTCCACAGGGGGGACCTCCACAGCTGAGCTATCCCTCCTGATTTTCATCTGCCACAGTTTGCTGTGGGACCATCCCATTCAGGATCCCCACCCCTCCTACTATTCTTGTTGTGGTGTCTTCTTTAATTCGTTAGTTGAAGGACTTGCACTCAGCTTGATTTCTGGCAGTTCTGAATTGTGGTGTTTTTGTGGGTTTTTTTGTAGTTTAGTTGTAATTTTGATGTGGTTGTAGGAGAAGGCAAGAACTGTGTTTACCTATTCCTCCATCTTGACCGGAAGTCCTCTGATAATATTCTTCTCTGGAGTCCAGGCTCTTACCCACTGGACCATGCTGCCTGTTCTTGATACTATTCTCAATGATGATATATTCTTGATTCCATTGGATGCCCTTGGAAAGACATTTTTCAGCCTTTTATCTATCCTCTGTTCTTTCCGTTTCTATATCTATGGCAGAATTCATATGGACTAGTGGGTAGTGTTATCAGTAAGAAGATCTGCCTTAAAAAAATGGAGAGGACTGTAGAGACTTGGGTTTATTTCTGGGCTCTGTTCCACTGGACCATGTGTCTGTTTCTATGCCGGCACCAGGCTGTTTTGATTACAATGACCTTGTAATACAGTTTGATATCAGGTATTGTGATCCCTCCTGCTTTGTTCTTTCTCAAAATTGCTGCAGCTATACGGGGTCATTATGGTTCCATATAAATTTCTGAAATGTTTGTTCTATATCTGTGAAATATGTCGTGGGTACTTTAGTAGGGATTGCATTGAATCTATAAACCACAGGGGGGGGAGGGGAGAGTGGGGAGAAGGGTTTTCAGGAACTACTATAAAGGACACATGGACAAAACCAAGGAGGAGGGTGGAAGCAAGGGCGGGAGGTGGGTTTGGAGGGGGTTGAGGGAGGGGAGGGGAGAAAATACAGAAAACTGTAATTGAACAACAATAAAATAATTTAAAAAAACTGAAAGTAGAAGTAACAGTCTTTAGACTTGCAAATTAAGACGGGGTTTCCAAGCTCAGAACCAGTGGTAGTTTTGTGATGTTTAACGTTGTAATTTAAATCGTATTGGGGAATTTTCTTCCTTGGTATCACTACATTAAAAATACATTAATATACATACCTATAAAATCTTTGTAATTATAATTAAAAAGCAAACAGGATAAAATGACTGTGAGAAACATGACACAGTAGTATTAAGAAACTGGTATGAGTCAAAAAGAAAACCAAATACATACATAAATTCCTTATATATAAGGACAAAGGAGGAAGTATAGTCAGCTTGTAAACATTTGAAACTTGTTCAAGGTCAGCAGTAACTTCTAAAGTTTTAAATCCCTTGTTCATCTGAATTGGGAAAGATTTTAAAGCATTAAGATCCAACCCTGTTGTCCAGTTCAGAGGAGTCGTCGTATGCATTCTCTGTAGGACAGTAAGTAGGTACACTCTCTTCTGGTGGTGGTCTTAAAAATTACATCTTTTAACCTACCCCCCAAAGTAACATTTGACAATAATTTCTTACAGCATAATTTGAAGTGTAGACAAATATTTCTGCATGAAGATGTTTATTGAAAGGTTGTTTTAATAGAAGCCAGGCTAAGTATCTAGCATTGGGGGAGTGGTTAATTATAGCTTATGATAAGTAATCAGCAATCCTTCAAACATTATTTATAAAATGTTTCTATTAGTATGTAAAGTTCTTATAGTGTTAACTGAAAAAAGGAGGTTTTAAAACTGCATATGCAGTGTGCACTCAGTTCAGAAAATAAAGACTGGATAGGAGTATGCAGAATGTTAATAGTAGTATTTGTTCCTAGAAGATTGGGTTATACCTAATTTATGAAAGTTACTCCTGACTATATAATTAAATTGATCATTTCATAGCAGACTTGAACTTTTTTTTTTGCTGTCCTTTTAGGTAACTTTTAGATCTTATACACTTCTATAGCTTGGAAATGAAGTTGGCAGAGGTTAAGCTATGTTTCTCTGAATAAGAGAAAGCAAACAGCAGTTGACAGTGTCTTAAAGTGTAGCTCTGTATTTTAAGAAATTCCATACATACTGCAAGAGGAAATCGGTTTGGGGGTGGACTGCTTGTCCTGGATGAGGTGAATTAATGGTTTTTACACAATAGTACTCTTTTTGTTTATTAATTTTTTAAGATACATTTATTATAGTATGTTTCTTCATGAAAGAATCTTTAAAATGTTCATTTTTATTTTTATAGTTTGTGCAGAAGCTTATAATCCTGATGAAGAAGAAGATGATGCAGAGTCCAGGGTATGTGATTTACTGAATAAATTAATTTTAAATTACTCCTGTATTGGATAAGGAAAATAATAATAGAACAGGTGTTAACAGGCACATAGTTTAATGGAATTACTTTGACTATTTCTTTCCCTAGTTTTCTCTGATAGTTTACTTCTCCTTCAAGTTCTGTGGAATTACTTTTATCCAGTCTCTCTCTTTGGCTAAAGGAAAGGTAAATATAAAACCTCACTGCAGTTGTGGTTTTATTTCTTTTGTAAAAATACAGCTTTCTTATAGTGGTACTTTATTTTTCTTAGTATTTTTAGTAAAGAACAATACGGGGAAGAGCCTGCTGTTCCTACTAATTTGTGATAACAGAAGCTTACTCTGAAACAAACAAACAAAAATCCTGGTAAAATGACATCTAAAGTGTCAGTACAGCAGTTGATATTTTTTATGAGTCTTAATAGTTTGCTCAGAAATTGAGTTTTTAGAGGTCCTAGTGTTTCTGTAAAAGTTTGTTCAGTTTGGTTTGAAGCAAATTTTTAAGCTGTGTTTTTTAGTGCTGATCGATCTCCTGTTATTTATTTAGTAAAAAGTAAACTAAATAAAGAGGTTACTTGGAAATGGGAGCAATAATTTACCCTTGTTTTTGAGTACATATTTTACAAAAGTCCCCCTTTTCTATTTGGCCTTTAAAAATATAAACAAAAGTCTATTTCTGTAGCTCTCAAAAATACTTGTGTAAAATTGAGTTTTAGTGTGGAAAACCAGATATTGCATCCCTAAGTCACTGAATCATTAAGCTCCCTGAAATGTATGTGAAATCCACTGATAACAAGATGAGGGGCCTGATATGACCAGAAGATCATCAAGGAACTCCCATGTACCTCCCTACTGTGGAGATTCCCAGCACCAGAGTTGGGGAGGGCAGGTAGAAAATAAAGAACAAGGAAATTAGTATAGAGACTGGAGTTGGCTTACCTTGGGGATTGGCTGACTGGATATATGATGTTTCTGGTGAAGCAGAGCATTTCCAGGTACACAAAAGTTATCAACGTTTTGGTTTGCCAGTGTGGCACCCCAGGTGGGAGCGGCTCCACCTTGGACCTAGAAAGTTGTTTCAACAATGGTGACCTGATGTCAGTAACTTTTTCTCTTTAAGGATAGAGCTTCTTAGCAGGTAAACATTTAAGAATGCTTTAGCTTGAAGTTTTTGATGAATTTCATAAAGTGAGAAATAACTTTTTGTTTTGTGCTGTTAGTTAGCCTTCCTTGCTTAAAGTAGGAAGAAGTGAATTTTGGTTAGCATGATTTAGTGAATACCCACATTTTACAAGTGTCTTGTACACAATGAGTTAGTAGTTACCAAATCTGTTTTTTCTATGTTCATGTGTCACCTTAGAATCTAGTTTGAGATGAATATTGATTAATGAACAGAAGTTTGCATATATCTTACCCTTACAGGAAGGTGATAGTCACACATAATGTAGTATACATATATTGTAATAATGTGTGTAAATAGTACACACATAAGAAGTATACATATATGGCCCTTGCTGGTGTAGCTCAGTGGATTGAGCGCGGGCTGCGAACCAGGCATTGCAGGTTCGATTCCCAGTCAGGGCACATGCCTAGGTTGCAGGCCACGGCCCCCAGCAACCGCACATTGATGTCTCTCTCTCTCTCTCTCTCTCTCTCTCTCTCTCTCTCTCTCTCTCTCTCTGTCTCTCTCTCTCCCTCCCTCTCCCTCTCCCTCTCCCTCTCTTCCCTCTCTAAGAATAAATAAATAAAATCTTAAAAAAAAAAAAGAAGTATACATATATGGTAAATTTCCTTGATTCTTTTTGGGCCTATGATTTTCATTAATATTTAGCCATCCGAGATGGGTTTGAAATACTGATTTTCATTTCCCGTTTTAAGTTCTGATCTATTCATGGGCACAGAACTCACCACGGCTGGATTCTCGTGCTCTGGTGGTGGGGCTGGCTGGCTGAAGAGGAGAGGCGCCAGCTTATTATCTCCCACGGTCACTCTTAGAGTGAACATCAGAATAGGGAAAGGTGGTTTGTAGGTTTCCAGGAGATCAACTTGTTGCCTGCTGGTTTTAGGATTGTCTTTTGCCTAACTCATTTTATAAAAGTTACAGACTACCAGTGTTCATGAAAAAATAGGCCATTTGGTCCAAATCAGTTTTGCCTTCTCTAATTTAAAGGGACTCTGGAGAGTTGGCAGGCCACACTTTCACAGAGCATTCTGTTTGTTCTTTACCTTCCTGGAATGAAAGTTTGGTAAGAATATAGGATGCTGGTTTTCTTGGAGCTCATTCTAAAGTGAGCACACCAGGACTGCTGGATTCATTTGTTCTCAAATCCACATTCTTGGTGTGGCATGGCACAATTGCTCCCTCCCTTTGGAAAGTTGCTCCCTGGGAAGGTATTTACATACATGATACATAAAAATGTATTGAACATCTGCTACACTGTAAATGTAAGAATTTACTTCCTTCTAGAGACTGTATTATATTCTGAGTAAGAATATAGAGAGTGTATTAATCAAAATAAAGGAAGTCTCTAGATTTTTAGTACATCTGTTGTCACCTGTTACCCTGTTCTGTGTTCCCACTAGCTGGGGGCTTGGGCGTCTGTAGTGATTAGACCATCGCAAACCTTTTACTAAGTGTAACTTGCTAACCTGGGGGAAACACTCCTTTCAAAAACATTGAAGTGCTATCCAAAACACTAATTTGAAAAGATACATGCAGCCCTGTGTTCACTGTAGCATTATTTAAAATAGCTAAGATACGTAAGCAACCTAAGTGTCTATCAATATTGGGTGAAGAATGTGTGGTATGTACAGGTGGGGAGAGCCAGGGTTACAGTGAGCACGTGGAACACAAGAGTTTATTCTTGTATTATTTAGTAAATATTGTATTATTTTCCATACAAACAACGGTAAACCTACTTTTCCCCCACCCTGTATCTACAATGGAATACTCCTTGGCCATAAAAAGGAGTAAAATCTTACAATTTGCAACAACATGTCAGGACCTAAGGGGTATTATGCTAAATGAAATAAGTCAGATAGAGCCCTGGCTGGTGTAGCTCAGTGGATTGAGCGCGGGCTGCGAACCAAAGCACCGCAGGTTCGATTCCCAGTCAGGGCACATGCCTGGGTTGCAGGCCACAGCCCCCAGCAACCTCACATTGATGTTTCTCACTCTTTCTCCCTCCCTTCCCTTTCTAAAAATAAATAAATAAAATCTTAAAAAAAAAGAAATAAGTCAGATAGAGAAAGACAAGTACCATATGATTTCACTTAAATGTAGAATCTAAAGAACAAAATAAATGAATAAACTAAATAGGCAAAGACTCAGAGATAACAGAACAAACTGATAGTTGCAGATAAGCGAGGGGTTGCAGGGCTGGGTGGAAAAGGAGAAGGGAGTGAGAAGTACAAATTGTTAGTTACAAAATAGGGAGATCTAAAGTACAATATAGAGAATATAGTCAATAATGTTGTAATAACTATGTATGGTGCCATGTGGGTACTGTATATAGTATTTTTATAGACTTATGGGGGAAATCACTTCATAAATTGTGTAAGTGTTTAACCACTTTGTTGTATACCTGAAACTAATGTAATATAATATTGAATGGCAAGTATAATTGAAAAACTAATAAAAAAGAAAACATTGAAGTGCTGTATTAAGCCATGTACACTCGCTTCCTGAGAGATTGTATTATTTTCTCCTACTTAGTAGGCTGATAGGTATCTAATTGCCTAAAGCAACCTCAGCACTCTCAGTTCTTCCTTCTAACATCCTACTAGGACACTTTATCCCTTATAAATAAGAGTAGACTAATTATTTGTTGGTTTATTTGGTGTTTTAGATTATACATCCAAAAACGGATGATCAAAGGAATCGATTGCAAGAGGCTTGCAAAGACATCTTGCTGTTTAAGAACCTGGATCCGGTAAGATAAATCTGTGATAGAAATGGTTTCTGCAGCAGTAGTGTGAAAAACTGTGCAGGGTCTTGGGGTTCATTCTCTTTACTAGCTCACATCACCCTGTTGTGTAATGGCCCTGTTGTGGGTGCCTGCGTGTGCAGTGGGGTGTATTATAGAGGAGGAATGTTTGTACTGAGCTTGGGAGGTCACTGCTGTTAGAACAAGGAGTAAGCAGGCCTGCTGTTTGTCTGGGGGAAGACATTATCTCATCCCTCAAAGTTACTAGCTACAAACAGCCCTGAGAAATGGCCCAGCTAAAGAGAAGTTAGGACCTTGCATTGTCTGTACACCCAGCTGGAACATGCAAGCATGTGCAGGGCCCATGGTGAATTGCCTCTCTCACCAGCTGGTAATAGTAACTATATTCTCATATGTAACTCCTAACACATACTTTAAAAGTAACATTTTACTTGGCTCTAAAGGTAGTGGGATTTTTTTGTTCTTTGTAAGGATTTCAAAAGCTCCAGTCTTTGGTTTGGGATGTATTTCTAGAGTACCCTCTCAGTATGAGTGAGCACGCCACTCGGATTTTGCCCGGTTCTGCTTCCATCATCACAACTGTTGCTGTGTGGTCATTTGGGGAAAAAACCCTGCTGCTGTATTTCATATGTGAAAACTGTGTTAACTTTTGTGACTTACCTCCACCTTTTCTGGTCAAACTCAACGTCTTAGTTTCCAGATTATGCCCTAGAAAAGAAAGCATTAAATCTAGACCCATGCTTTTTAAGACGAAGTTTTCTTGTAAAAGCCATTTTTATAAAGAAGAAGGTACTGCATTATACCGAGCCTTCTACACTGGATCTGCTCCCAAACTGAAATATTTTTAAAAGCTTCTGTGTTTCTAATGCCATTTATGTTGGTATCATGTTCCAGGAACATGGATTACATTTTTTTTTTAGTCTTTTTTTTTTTTATTGATTATGCTATTACAGTTGTCCCATTTTCCTCCTTCACTCCCCTCCACCCTGCCCACCCCCTCCCACCCACATTCCCCCCTTTAGTTCATGTCCATGTGTCATAAGTTCTTTAGTGTCTACATATCCCATACTGTTCTTACCCTCCCACTGTCTATTTTCTACCTACCATCTATGCTACTTATTCTCCATATCTTTTCCCCCTCTCTCCTCCTCCCACTTCCCTGTTGCTAACCCTCCATTTGATGACTTTTTTTTACTGTTCATATTTTTAATCTTCTTTTTCTTAGGTAAGTTCCTTTAACGTTTCATATAATAAGGGCTTGGTGATGATGAACTCCTTTAAGTTGGCCTTGTATGAGAAGCACTTTATCTGCCCTTCCATTCTAAATGAAAGCTTTGCTGGATAGAGCAATCTGGGATGTAGGTCCTTGCCTTTCATGACTTGGAATACTTCTTTCCAGCCCCTTCTGGCCTGCAAGGTCTCCCTTGAGAAATCAGCTGACAGTCTGATGGGAACTCCTTTGTAGGTAACTGTCCCCTTATCTCTTGCTGCTTCTAGGATTCTTCATTTTTACCTTGGCTAATGTAATTATGATGTGCCTTGGCGTGTTCCTCCTTGGGTCCAACCTCTTTGGGACTCTCTGAGCTTCCTGGACTTCCTGGAAGTCTATTTCCCTTGCCAGATTGGGGAAGTTCTCCTTTAATATCTGTTTAAATTTAAGTTCTCAATTTGTTGTTCTTCCTCTTCCCCTTCTGGTACCCCTATAATTCGGATGTTGGAACGTTTAAAGGTGTCCCTTGTTTCTTCATTCTTTTCTGTTTGGTTGTTCCTTTCTTCCTTCTGGTCCACCCCATTGATTTGAGTCCCAGTTTTCTTCCCCTCACTATTGTTTTTCTGTGCGTTTTACTTCATTTCACTCATCGTAGCCTGCATTTGTTCATTTAACTTTTGTCCAAAGTCAACCAATTCTGTCAGTTTCCTGATCACCAGTGCTTTGAACTGTGCATCTGATAGGTTGGCTATTTCTTGGTCACTTAAAAAAATTGGCTCTGGGGCCTTCAATTCTGTTTGAGCCATCTTTTTTATTTTTTAATTTTCCTTTGGTTTGGTTAGGGCTGATATGTAAGGGCGGCGGAGCCTTAGGTGTTCACCAGGGCAGGGCACCCCAGTCTCTGCGTTGTGATGTTGTATGTGGGGGTGGGGTCTGAGAGGGAACAATGGCGCCTACTCCGCTCTCTCTAGGACTTCCGTTCCCTCCACTGCCTCCCACAAGCAAACTGGGCCCTTCCTGTGCTGGCTGCTGGGCGGGTGGGCCTGTGCACTTTCTCGGACTCTGTGGGCTTCCCCGAGAAGTCTCCTGTGAGGCCGAGAGAATCTCCTGGCCTCTTAAGCTTTGAGGCCCGGCGGCGCTGGCTCCCTGGGCCACGCAGTCCGAGTCGCTGCCCGTTTTCGCTTAGTTTGTCTGCACGCAAATGTGTGGCTGAGGACAGCCAGCTGCCTTGAGCCCCTCACTGGGTCTGCCAGTTGCCTCCTGAGCCCAGGATCCGCCACCGGTCCCTCAGCTGCCGTCTGCACCCTGCGCGCCTGCCAGCCAGCCAGCGCTTCTTCCCATTGGGACCCCTTGACCCCTCTCCACAGGCCTCCGACTCCACCGCTCCTTACCGGTCTGGATGTACGGTAGTGCGACTTCCGTTCAGTTCATTTCATTTCTCTCTGTTCTGGTTGTTTTTTGTTTCTCAATTGTTGTTGTCCTTAGTTTTGGTTGCATGAGGAGGCACAATGCGACTGCCTATGCCTCCATCTTGGCCGGAAGTTTGGATTACATTTTTTGACCTTGGAGATCTTACCTTAGAACCATACATTACAAGTTTTGTCCAGTTTGATCCCGGTCCTCCAGAATTATCCCTGGTGGGCAGAATTAGGAGCTATGAAGAATGGAGTTCTCTAATAATGGAAGACTAAGAAATGGAATTAAGAGAGAAAATTTAAGAATTTAATTTACAAATGGAAAATTCCCCTTGTAGTTTTAAATAGTGGAATGATAGACTAAAGGACATTTGTGAAATTTTGGTGGGCTTCTAAATAATCCCAAATCTGATTTATCTAGAGTAGTAATGATTCTGTGAAATAGAAGACACTAAACTGTGTGATCACTTATGATCTCCCACCAGTATGAGTCCAGATTATTAGTGTAAAGACACAACTGTGTGTGTGTGTGTGTGTGTGTATAAGGTGATAATTTTGGTAGTGGGATTAAGCGAATTTAGAACTTACTGTAACACTCTAGGCACATACAGAAGACAGCCACACCATTAATCCTCAGTTTTACCCATTGATATAGACTTCACCCAGAGAAATTCTCTATTTTTCAACTAGAACTTCACATTAGAGAATTTCAGAGGTCACCAAAAATAGTGATTCTTAAACTTTACTATGCCTGTATACCATCAGGGGGTGATGTTAACAATACAGAGTCTTGTTCCACAGGACTGCAGTGAGCTGGAGAGCTTGCTTTTCTCACAAGCTCCCCGGTGATGCTGATGCTCCTGCCCACAGCAACACATCTTCAGTAGCAAGGAGTAGAGCTAGACATGAAAATGCTCTAGCTCAGTATTTTGGTGCTACCATATGTTACTTTGTTTGCATATTTCCCTGTGCATTTGAACCAGTATTTTAATGCTTCTGCAGTGACTAAGCAGTGATAGCCTGGTGTTTGTGCACTCAGTGACAGATAGGCATGGGGGAAATAACTGCCTATTCCAGTTCGTACTCTACATTAAGTTTATTTTTCTTGCCGTTCCAACCCTAACTTCTTTAAAGCATTGTTAATATTTGGTTGCATTTAAAGCTATTTAAAAAAACTTTTGCAGGTATATTATGGCAAGGGGCATCTTTGCTTAAACTGATTATTTTTATGAATATAGAAATTTTTTCAGACTTCTTTTGATGCTTTTTTGAAGGTCTTCAGTATATGTATTTTCTTAACAAAGAAAAAGTCAGTTTATGAAACTACTAATTCATGAATTACCATCATTGAATGTTTTATAGGGAGGAAACATACGTTATTTGCACAGTTGTTTCCAAGAGATCTTTCACTGAGTTAGAGCTCAAACCATCTTGACTTATTTCCCCACCATCTCACTTTCCCTTCTAGGAAAGATGCAGAATATTAATAAGTAAAAGTTAATTTTTCTCAGTAAATTACAACCTGTAATAAGAACTTTATCCTCAAACTTGGTTGATTGAAGATTTTGGATTAAGCTTATATTTCAAGTAGCGCTCTAGTTTTTTATGGTATACATTTTTACAGTAACCCAAATGCATTCAAATTGAATTACACTTTCACCTCCTATAATCTGTTGTTACGCGGCAGCTCTTTTCAGCTCAGTCCCTTGACTACTCACTGTGTTCCAAGTCCTGTCTAAAGTGTTGGAGGCCACGGAAATACTTAGACATGATTATTGTCCTCTTGCAACTTAAATTTGATGGACTCAAACGCACGTATAAAGCAGTTGGGTGAAACATGATACATGCTGTAATATGGTCAGGGTGCTAAGAAATGATGAGGGTCTCTGATCCTCACTTGAGGATTCAGGAGGCTGGAGAGGCCACCTGCAAAAGTGAGTAGGAAGCTGCCAGCTGAACAGAAGTGCAGAGTGTTATCACTACAGTCTAAAGTGGAAGACATCCAGTGGTAGGAGCTAAAATGTGCATTTTCTGAGCATTCTGGAATGCCTTGCTACAGTGTGGGACGCATACTGTACACAGTGGGTAGGCACAGCTGAAACACTTCAAGCAGAGAATGTAGCAATCAGATGTGTCTAAAGGGTCACTGTGGTGGCAGGGTTGAGTTAAAGACCAGAGGGAGAGTGACAGAACAAGCACAGAGGATTGGAGCTCAATGAGGAAACAGTGCCATCTGTGATCCAGGGAAAAGAAATGGGCCCAACTAGGGAAAGGGGAAGAGGGATGGCTTCACAAAATATTCAGGATTAGCAGAGGTTGGTACTTGGTGGTTTGAATGAATTGGAACCCAACAGAAAGAGTCTAGGATGACTCCCTGTGTCTAGCCGGAATGACGGTGAGGTGGTACCTTTTCCTGAAATGGGAATACTTGACAGAGGAAAAGGAAGCAGTAATTACTGACTGACAAGAATAATAATCTTGGCTTTGTGTCTACTATCTCATTTGAATTTCTCGAAGTCAGTGTTTATCTTGAAAACCTTGCACCTCCTAGGCCTCACAACATTTTTCCTTGCAGTGTTGTATATTCATACAATGAGCGCAGCATTTATAATTATTAATCTCTTTGAAGATAATCTTTTCATGAATATTTTAATGCTCGACTCAGTAGGCCATTTTTCTTCTGAAGTATTTCTAATATGAGGCAAACTGAAATAATATTCCTAAGCTATATGCTAGGCTCTTTCATTAATGAAGAGTAAATTGTTATTTTTAAGTGAGTCAGAGCCCTTTAACTGAGCTTAGTCTTGTAACTGCATTCTGTAGGAGAATAAGATAGGGATTTCCTATAGCATTTGTCAGTCATTTTGATAAGGCCCTGCATGTTGAATATTTCTTAAGTTCTTCTCACTCTGTGTATAATTATGGAAAAATTACATTTTGATTGACTGGAACAGACACCTGTCACATAGAGAAGTTCTAGAAGAAATATTTGTTCTGTATTTTATCAGGAATTACTTTTTAATGTATCCATGTATGAATTCTTAAGCATTATAATATTTTTAAATGCAGCTAATTCAAAGATAGCAAAATACTTATTATAGCACTATTTTTCATCTTTTTCTACATTTGACATTTACAGCCAGAGCTAATCAGTAAAGCTGATACTCCCCCTCCATTTGACCTAAAAGAGTTGAAATATAAACAGTAAGCAAAACAAAGTATTACTAAGCCATGTAATCCAACATCATAATTTTAATAGGTGACATATGTTGCCTGGTTCATGAACTCATTTGGGTAAATGGCCCCTGTGGGGTCAGTCAGCACCACACCAAGAAAGCACTGTTGTGCTGCCACGTTGGCGTCATCTTCGGGCCTGGCTGCTGTTGCGCAAAGAGGTGCCAGGGCTCACACGGAGACCCGGGGCAGGGGTGAGAACCACTTCCTGTGAACCTGTCACCATTGTTCTCCCAAAAGTCTTTCTTAACTCACATGAAGATGCAGTATTATGTTCTCTGTATAAATGGACAGTTTGTTTTTTTAATTAATTAAAAATGATAAATAAGTACACATGTACAATTTACACAAATTAAAAAAAAAAGAATAAAATTCTAAAACAACAAAAGAGTAGTCAGTGAAAGGAAATCTCCCTTTCATTCCTGTCTCCAGCAACCTAATTTCTCAGGAGCCAAGTTCTTTTAGCATTATTGTGTGTATTTTTCCAGGATTATGCTGTGTATATACAAGTATGAACTTTTAAAAATTTTGGCAGCAAATTCTACACAGTGCTGTGCCTAGTTCTTTTTTTACTTAACACCATAATCTTTTTAAAATTATTTTTATTACTATTAATTTATTTGTAAAAGTTAAAGGTAATGTGCTGTAAAGCTTAATCATGAAAACATTAACATTTTGCTATTGTCTAATGTATGATTTAAAATTGTATATATAATAGGGAGGCCTCCATAGCAAAATAATATTGAAAAAGAAGAGCAAGTTGGAAGACTCACACTGGCCAGTTTCCAAGCTGTTACTACATAGCTACGGTAATTAAAACAATGTGTTACCAGCATAGGGATAGACAGAGAACATGGGATACAGTGGAGTCTAGAAATAAATCTGTGCATCTATGGCTGTTTGATTTCAACAAGAATGCTAAGGCCATTCAATGGGAAAGAATAGTCACTTCAACAAATGGTGCTAGGACAACCAGATATCTACACACAAAAGAACAGATTCGGCCTCCTACTTCATACCATGTAAAAAAATTAACTCAAAGTGGATCAAAGACCTAACTGTAAACTCTAAAACTTCATAGTTTTAGTTCTGTTATAAGAGAACAGAGAGGTATTCTTGACCTTGGATTTAACAGTGGATTCTTAGATGCTAAAAACAGGAATAAGAAAATGAAAAAGATTACAGTCATACCTTGGTACTTGTTGGCTTCAGAACTTGTTAACCCCTGTACTCATCGCATTTTGATGAGAAAAAAATGTTTCCACACTTGGCACTTGTTCTGGACTTGTGGTGGTTGCTAGAACTTGTACGAGTCACTGCCACCCCACAAGAGAAAATGCTCATCATTCAGTATTTGTTTTGGCACTCGTCACAAGTTTTGGAAGGAATTAACAAAGAGAACAGGGGTAATGCTGTAATTGGACTCCATAAAAAAAGAAAATATAAAAAATTGTGCATTAAAGGACATCATCAAAAAAATGAAAAGATAACTTACAGAATGGGAGAAAATATTGTAAATCATATGTATGATAAGGGCCTAGTATCCCGAATATGTAAAGAGCTCTTACTATTCAGCAACAAAAAGACAAACAACCCAACTTAAAAATGGGCAAAGTACTGGAATAGACATTTCTCCAAAGAAGATATATAAATAATCAATGAGCACATGAAAAAATTTCAACATGGTAGTCATTAGGGAAATGCATCAAAACCACTTCACCTGCACCCTGGCTGGGCGGCTCAGTTCGTTGGAGTGTTGTCTGTACATCAAAAAGATTGCAGGTTTGATTCCCAGTAAGGGAATGTACCTAGGTTGTGGGTTTGATTCCTAGTTAGATGTGTAATGGAGGCAGCTGATGGATGTTTCTCTTTCTCTCTCTCAAATCAATAAACATATCCTCTAGTAATGATTAAAAAAAAAACAAAATCCACTTCACCTGCAGTGGGTGGCTATAATTAAAAAAAAAGAGGAAAATAAGTGTTGGTGAGGGCATGGGAAAATTGGAACCTTAATACATTTCTCATGGGAAAGTGAAATGGCTCAGGCACTATGGAACACAGTTTGGTGGTTTCTCCAAAGTTAAACATGTAACTCAGCAAATTCTACTCCTAGGTATCGACCCAAAAGAACTGAAACACAGATACTCAAACAGACATTTGTATATGAATGTTCATAGCCACATGATTCACTGTGAACCCAAGTATTCATTGGCAGGTGAATGGATGAGCAAATTTTGGAATGAATAGTGTGTATCCCTAAAAACAAATGAAGTAATGCTGTAACAGGAATGAACTGCAAAAACGTTATGCTCAGTAAAATAAGCCAGACACAAAAGATCACATATTATAGGACCCTAGTATATGAAACATCCAGAATGGGTAACTCTATAGAAACAGAAAATGGATTAGTGTTGCCAGGGGGCGGGGCAGGGGTGCGGGAGCGGGGTAGAACAGCGAATGACTGCTTAGTGGGTACAGGTTTTCCTTTTAGGGCAATGAAAACTGTTTTGAAACTAGATGGATGTGATGATTGTACAACTTTGTGGCCACTGAATATTGTTCACTTTAAAATGGCTTTTCATTTTATGTTGTGTAAAATTTCACTTTGTAAAAATTTTATATATTTAATCCAGTTGAGCATTTTGATTTCCATTATAGCATTTAATGGCTAAAATACACTTTAAGGATGCAATTAAATCAACTATTTACAGAATTAATCCCCAAAGCACCTCCAGAAAAGCCCTGGGTTCCACAAAACACAATTTGAGAAACGCTGAGCCCTTTCGTTGTAGCACGTAGAAGATGGAAAGCCAGCCTTGAACATTCTGTTGAGTGCCAAGGAGCTGATTTCTGTGCAAGGGGTCCTCTGCCACTGATAGCTCTCATTCTTGGACAAGTCTTTACATTATGCCAAAGTCTCCAGGACACTTCCACCCCACAGTCCTGGTTGTGGCCTCTAGCATCACTGACGTCATCAGTGTGACAGAAGATAGCTCATTTGTTCACATGCGGGTCTTTTCTCACCTAAGTGCCTCCAGTTCCTTTAACTGTTCCCCCTGTGGCAGGTTTCCAGATTTCCTGATTACCCTTGAGTGTTCACAGTTACTCCAAAGAAAGATAGATGTCTTAAATATCACATTCTTATAGCTACATAGCTTTTCAGTGTATAGATATACCAAATTTATTTATCCAGTGCCCTGTAGGTAAACGTTAGTTTGTTTCCATTTATTTTGCTGTATGATGCTGCAGTGACAAATGCCTGTGCACGTGTCATTTCACAAATATCTATATACTATCTTCCTAGAAAAAGAATAGTGAGGTGAAAGGTATGTGAATTTGGAACTTTATCAGATATTGACAGGTTACTCTCTAGTTTCTTTCACTTTAGCAGTCTGTGTGAGGAGACTTCTTTTCCACACCATCTCCAACACTTAATTCTAAATGTTTTTATTTTTTTGAATCTGACAGGTGAAAAAAGTATCTTATTTCAGTTTTAATTTTCATTTCTTTCTACTTTGAAAGAAGTGGAAAATCCTTTTGTGTTTTTAAGAGTTCCTTCCCTCTTTTTGCTGGAAGCTTTACAGATCAAGTTTACAAGTCATGTTAGGGTGGGGCTTTCAGTCTTCGATCGTGTTGGACACCTTCCATTTACTGTATTTTGTCATGTAGAATGCACACCAAATGTTTGAGGGAAAAGAATCGTGTGCATTATACATGGGTGTAAGGAATACATGCCATGGATATAATGGGCATAATCCCATGTATAACGCATACAAAATGGTGGGTGTGCACTGTACACAGTAAAATCCACTAACCACCTGTGCTCTGGAAATGTCACCTCCATCCATTTCCCCTTCTATATTGTGTGTATTCACACCTTATATTTCCTATGAAATGTTCAAAAAGAGTCATGTGTGGTCTGTTCTTGCTTTTGATCCAGAGCATCTTTTTAAAAAAAAAATAATTTTTATTTTAGAGAGAGGGGAAGGAGCGGCGGAGAGAGAAACATCAGTATGAGAGAGGCATCTGTTGGTTGCCTTCCATAAGCACCCTGACCCCCAGCTGGAACCAAACCTGAAACCAAACCCAGGCATATGCCCAACCAGGATAGAACCATCTCCCTTTCTTTGGTTTTGTGGAACGACACCGAACCAACTAAGCCATACCAGCAGGGACAGAGCGTCTTGTTTTTTAACCCGTGTTCTCTACTTCTATTCCCCCTCCCCCGCCCCCCCCAAATCTGTCTTCAGCTCCTTAACTTATAATACTTAGAATAAAATATGTATTTTGGCATGGGCAAGTTAGTATTTTACCTTTTTAATACCCATTGAAAATAACTTGATAAAATATTCACAGCTAATAAGTGGCAAAGCAAATAACCTTAAATCTTTTTACTTTTCTATTACTATGCATCATACTATTTTTCTGTGTCCATTGGTTTTGTGTATTCGAAGCCCTTTGAATTGTGTGTGGATTTCTTTTACTTCCTAGTTTATTCTCACTGGCTGAAGTTTATTTATAAGCCTTGTTAAACTACATGTTAGCAGAATAAAATAGATTTTAAGTAGTTTCTGAATATTAGATTGGATGTTTCTGCTTCAGTTTTAATAAACCTTCTCTCGAGAGGTAAATGGTTGTTTCTTGAAAAGAACCTTAGTGAGAAAAACCAGTGATAGAGTATTTGCCACAGTCATTTTTATTTTGCTTTTGTGTGTGTGCTAAACCAAAAAGGATCGGGGTCAGGATTTAAATTCACCAGGTATTTAAGTAATCTTCATACAAATTCTAGTGGTGACTAATATAGGGAAGTTTTAAAAACAGATTTTTAAAAAGGTGTGTGCAGTAGTTCTTTACTTAACCTGGTCATTTTAGATATGATTATATTTCACAGCATATATGTGGTTTGATGGCTAATTTTTTCATGTTAAAGTGGTGCTAATTGCAAATATTCTGAAACAGACTAATTAGAATTCCATTTAGATACTGAATATGAGAGTAAATACATAATCATCTCATTTGTATGTGGTCAGAAAGATTGCTGTGTATTTTTTGATAGGACTTAATAGCATGATGATATTCCATTTATTTGCACTTGCTCACAGAAATATAGAGCTAATTATGGTTGCTTAAGAAAACATGTTCTAGATAACATACAGATTATATCCTTTCTTTTTAAAAAATAGGAGCAGATGTCCCAAGTATTAGATGCCATGTTTGAAAAACTAGTCAAAGAAGGGGAACATGTAATTGATCAAGGTGATGATGGTGACAACTTTTACGTAATCGATAGGTAAGTTTTGCATAGCTTCACTAAAATGTAACAAACCTTTTGGGTAAAATCTCAATGGTTATAATGATAGCAATTTAATATATAGTTGCTATTGCCTCTTTACTTGTATTACTATATAATAGACACTAAACCTGCTGTGAATACATGCAGTGAAATCATACTGGATCATGAAAAGAGGCATAGTTTATAAAAGAACTGATGATTTTTGTTTATTTTAATCTGTACATCTCAGCTGATTACTGTGAACCTTCCCAATTGTTAACTTCTGTTTGACAGGTAGGTAGTATGTAATTGGTGCCTGTTATAGTGAGAACTGGAAGCGTAATACAGCGCCTGAGATACTGAATCACAGTAAACTCAATGTTACACTTTTTTATTAGCTACAAAGTAAAATGTGCTCATGATTTAAAAAGTCACAGAGGGCATGAGGCAGAAAGTCTCACCCACTTCTTCAGCATCGCGTAGTCAGTCCAGCAGTAGTTTGTCCTTCCAGAAGTTGCTTATGCATTATTTTGTTTGCCTTTTAAGAATTCTATAAATTATTTTATTAAAATAAGAGAGCATGCATCGGCATTGAAAAATCTAATTTTAGAAAACTTCAAGTTGTACTTAATAAGATTTTGTGCATTAAGTATGCTTACTAGTAATTAGGTGAGAGTCCCAAAGTTGTGATGGGGAGCAGTCTGAACTGAGTATTTCTTCACGTTGTAAAGTGATGTTGAAGTATTTATGAGACATTTGGTATCCCTACCCTATTTATTGGATTACATTTGCTTCTGTGGGTAGAGCTGTGTTCAACTCAGAAGGTTTGTGGAAAATTACTCCCCATCTGTCTGCTTAGTCCTCGTTTCTTGATCTTGGCTCTGTGGGTGGTATCTTGCATAAATCAGCAGTGCGTGCTCTCTTTATCAAGGGTTTCCACTGATTCCTCCATTCCCTCATCCCAAATACCCTGGTGCCCTGCAGAGCTGTTGCCAAGGCAGTATCCAGGGCCATGGTGCACTCCGAATTTAGAACAGAATAGAACCTGATATTTCATATGTAAGTTACAATCATGGTTTTTGTATCATTAACCACTTCCATCAGTGAAGCACCTCAGAAATTCATTCAGCTGTTTGTTATTTAATTGTAGGGGCCTATGAGAACCTCAAATGCCATACAGGATTAATCATGTTTTAGTAGGTATTTTGACCATAATAATTCCCGTACATTTGTATAAAGTGCATTCTTTTCAGGTAGTTCCTGATTACCCATTTGACAGGTGAACTCTCAGGCACACAGATGTGGCGTGAGTGGGTGAAGGTTACCCAGATGACCGGTGCAGAGGCAGCCCTGTAGGCAGGTCTCTTGGCCACCATTTGTGTTCTGTCCGTGCCCAAGGCCTCATGTTATCATGGCAGCGATCTGTATAAAAGAGCAGCACACAATACTTTAACAGATTTTAGACTTACGTGATTTCAGCTGACCTAGAACTCATTTTACTTCTCATCAGCGCATTTGTTGTATATTTTACCTTACCTTAAAGTAGAAAATGTAGAGACTAGTTTTAGTGCAAAGGTATAAATATCATAAAATACAAGAATTAATCTATGCTTGAAAAATAATTATTCAGAAAAAAATTCTAGATGTTATCCTTGAAACAGCCATTCTATATGTGAATTATATTAAGCCATTACTCTCTTCCTTATTCAGTAGTACTTTTGTCTATTTTCTTATGTCTTTGCTTGTATTTTTTTTACCATTCATAACCCTTTTTTAATAAAAACATTCCATATTATTTTGTCTTTGCTAGGATTTAGCCAATAAGATAAAGCCAAAGAACTCCACTTGTTGGCCGTCACAGGCGCCCCAGCAAGCCCTGAGCCCTGTCCGTGGTGCCCGGTAGCGTACGGAAAGGCGGCCCTGCACGAGAAGTGCAGTGCATGTAAACACAGGAGCCGGACAATCGTAGTGCAAATAAACCTCAGTGTGCTCGCGTTCCAGTGAAACTGTTTATAAAAACCGGCAGCCAGTGTGTGGGCCAGCCCCTCCTTTAGATTATAAAGGATCCTCACGAGTATTGTATAGTAATGCTGACCAAATTGTTGTTTTTGTATATATATAATACATATATTTTAAATTTATATATATATCTTAAGTTGTTACATATATTTTTTAAGTTATTTTCTTCTGATCTCAGAAGTAATACATGTTCGTTTTAGAAACAAAAACTCTTTATCAGGTAGTTAATGTCCCTGGATTCCTCCAGTGTTCTTATGCTCAGAGATAACTAACTACAGCCAGCATTTTCATATACATTCTTTCAGACGGCTATTGACGTGTATACTACTTGGTTACTCTTAGTTATATTTTATCATTTATTTTATTACATACAGTTTTTATTGTTTTGCCTCGTTTTCCCCAGCGGGCACGTGTGTGGTCCTCCCCCTCACCTAATCGATGGTCTGTTCATGCTTTTCTGGATCAGATGGTATCTCTGGAACATCTTAATGCTCTTTGATTGCTTATTGCCATCAGAGGGGACAGGAAAGCATGGAATGAGGTGTTATTGCACAGGGCTTTTCTCTCAAACCAGGTTTTATTATAATGAGATTTTATCTGAATTACTTTTACCTTTTATTTTTCCTGTGTCCAACAGAGGAACATTTGACATTTACGTAAAATGTGATGGTGTTGGAAGATGTGTTGGTAACTATGATAATCGTGGGAGTTTTGGCGAACTGGCCTTAATGTACAATACACCCAGAGCAGCTACAATCACTGCTACCTCTCCTGGTGCTCTGTGGGGTTTGGTGAGTGAAATATTTCTTTGAACTGAATATTATTTGTAAAAAGCATTATGACCAAAACTAGGTAGATATAGTATTTTAGTTCTAATAGGTGGATTTATTGCGATTATCACCCAGCCCCAGGGGCTTAAGCAACTATTGGACGCTGAAATGCTGGGCACTAAGACTGTGCTGAGTGGAATCTTCGTGTTCTTTCCCCCGTCAAGTCAGGTGCTTAATGCACTGGCCCTGGGAAAGACACTCAGATCCAAAGTGGTCCTCTGCCTTTGCTCATCTTTAAACAGTCACACAAGAAACCACCAAAGCCTTCATGCTCTTTTCTGAGATAGCCTTCTGTGTTAAGTGTGACCGTCTGTGGCTCCCAAAGTGTGGTCCCCTAACTAGGAGCATCTGATCTGGGGCCCCACTTACTGATTTGGCCCCACTAAATCAGAAACTCTGGAGATGGAACCCAGAAATCTGTATTTGAGCAAGCATGCCAAGTGATTGTAATGTGCACTAGAGTTTAAGGAGCCACTGTAAACTGATTTTGGTGGGGTGTACATTGATTGGTAGTAGCTTTGCATTGAATAGCAGCTGTGTAGAGAAAAAATACTTGGTGCCTGGGTTTCTTACCTGGATGCACATCAGAATTACTTGGGGCGGGGCGAGTAAAAATCCTTTTGCCTCCACAAATTTAATCTCGCTTTCCCTAATCAGACTCTCCCCAGGGTAGGACCTGGACCTTCAAAATAAATTCTTAATGGTAGTATCAGGGTAGTAAGTAATGGTAGTAACACTTAAAAGTTGGTTCAGAGGCTTTCGGGTTTGTCCTTGTCGTCTTTGCATAGATGACAACAGGATGCAGAGGAGCAGGCACTAGTAAAGCTGACTCCGGAAGACTGTTTAAGCTGGTGCTTGTACAGATCACCTTGGAATGTAGTTAAAACTCAGATTCTGATTCAGTGGGTCTGGGATGAGGCCTGTGGCTCTGTATTTCTCATAAGCTCCCAGGAGACACCAGTGCTTCTGGGACCTAAAACACACTTTTCAGCAGCACTGATTTAAGGGACTATTTATACCACTTTTATGTTCTTTTTAAATTGTTGAAAATAGTCCACCCTGTAGTTTTGACATGTGTCTACCAGGTTATTTCTCTCAAATCCTTTGTGGAAGAGGGGGAAGTTGAGATGGTAGGAAGTGTGTTAATTTCATTTCCGAGGGCTGTAGCTTTACAGAAGTTAAAAATCATTCAGTTAGGACTCCACATTTGACTCCAAAGTGCATTCAGCTGGTAAAAGTACCACTTGATCATAGAAGTAAGACAGTGTACATTTTTTCTTACTAGAACCAGGCAGTTATAGAAGAAAAATTGGAATTGTTTCTGGTGGAGGAAAACTCATCATCTGAAGTGTTGTAAGGGCTATAAAAGATCTGACTACCCAAAGTCAGCCCAGTGAAACTTCCATATCAAGAGCAGGCTTGATCCACAGGAAGTATTCGCTTGTCATCAGAGTGGTGGGGAAAACTAGAGTCTGCCATAACCTGTTCCCTAAGATATCATTGAAAGAATTAATCTTCTGAGCGGTTGCTTGATAGCCTTAGAGAAATAACTGATCAATGTGACCATGCTGATGATTCAGAGAGGTAATTACTGAGATGACTAGGATGAAAACATTTGAAATGGGACATTCTGGATTTTATTTATATGTCACAGTGGGTGTGAAGAGGTGGGCCACTGATAGAAATTTTTTTCTTGAGACATAAAGCTTACTTCTAAATCACTAAACTATTTCTAGTCTTCTCTGTTTTGCAATAAACTCTGTCCATTAAATGGTGCTTCAGCTAGTTCCCAAACTTGATTATATATCAGAATCACTTGGGAAGATTTTATGAAACACAGATTATTTGGCCCTACATGGAGAGATTTTTAGTCATGAAAGTCTGGGACCTCAAAACCCTTTCTTAATACTCAGCTGATTCTGATGCCAAGCTTGGAAAATATTTCAGTATTTTTTACTTTGTAAGACTTTCTCTTTTAAAAAATATTATTAAGAGTACAAGTCCAAATTATAGCCCTTGTAAAATTATAATAAACTAAACTGGAGAAAAATATGTTTAATTTTTTCGAGACATGTTTACACTGGCATTTTTCTCCATCTTCTCAGTTCATTTAAATTCAGCCTTAATATGTTGGCACAATTTAGTAATTGAAGAACATATCCCAGTTAATTTTATTTTATATAAGTTGGTATTATTTATCAAGGTATGCCAAACTAACATAATTTGGGGGCTGTTTACTAAGAACCAAAGTTTTGTTCTGTAGGGGTTCTTTTTTGAAAACAAAATTTGTAGGAAAGTCTTTTTTTTTTTTTTTTTGATTAAAAGGAACAGAACTATTTATTCAAAAGTTATATAGGTATAACAAAGTTCCTTTAAAACACCAACAAACACACACTCAAGTCCTGCCTTCCCCCATTTTTTGAGCTGTGATAGTTAAAATTTCTCCAGTTCCTTACTTGAATTATCTTAGAGGTTAAGTAGTATAAACATAGTAACATTTTAAAATCATAAGCATGAAATAAACACTGGAATTAGACTTAAGAAAGTTTGTCTATGCACATCTTTAAGAGGACTGATATAATGTGGATGTTAGAAAAATAATTTTTCAAAAACTCTTACAATTAATTGCTTTATGATTTTAAAATATTTCCTAATAGTATTTCTCATGTAATTTTTTTATAGCAACTCATATTAAAAAGCACATCAGGAAACATGTGTATGTGTTTGTGTAAAACTGAAACAGATACATAGGTAAAAACCCACTTTACTAAAAGGAATTAATGCTATATTCTATTTTACTTTATTTTTTTTTTAATAAAAATGCTGGTCATGGGTGAAGGGAGTCAGTCAAAAGGTACTAACTTCCATTAACATAAAAAGTCCTGGGTATGTAATGCTCAGCATGATGACTGTAGTTAATAATAATAATGTATCGTATATTCGAAAGCTGCTGGCTTAGGGTCAAGATGGTGGGGTAGGTAAATGCCGTACTTATTTACTCCTAAAACCACATCAGAATTACAACTAAACTGCAGAACCTCCTGAAATCTGGCTGAATGATCGTCCTATAACTGGGGATTTAAAGAAGCCACTTGGAGACTAGTAGGAGGAGCAGAGAATCAAACATGCTTGTCTCACACCCATGTGTGACAGATAAAAATCAGGAGGGATAGCTCAGCTGTGGAGGTCCCCCTGTAGAGCAAGGAGTCCCAACCCCACACCAGTCCCTCCAGCCCAGGGTCCCAGTGCTGGGAAGAGAAGTCCTTATAACTTCTGACTCTGAAAACCAGTGGGGATTGAGGCTGAGTGAGACAAAAGGCTTCTAGAGTCCCAGGCAGTTACTCTTAAAGGGTCCCCCCATGGACTTACTCGGGCAGCAGCTTGAAAGGCACCATTGGCATACAGGGAGGAACTGAAACGTATCAGGTAAGAACGTGGGGAGACGTGCAGCTTTCTGCCAGAAAGAAGTGCTGGCGGACACCAGTCTATTTCTGAGTCCTCCCTCAACAAAGCCAGCAGGCAGGCATTTACGTGAGTCTCCGTCAACTAGGCTAACAGTGTTTGCCCACCCTGGTGATTCCCTGAAGTCCCTGCACCATCCAACTTCTGGCCCTCTCAAGTTGTTTCCAGTGGCTTTTCCATAAGATTGCCCTGTCTTGACTTATGTTTTAGACTATTTAAAATCTCTCAAGCAGGTTCTGGCTTCAGCATGCCCAAACCTCTCTCGCTAAATGGCCCCAGGCCTAGCACTAGCAGCAGCCAGCCTTGATTTTCACCTTGTCCTTACCTAGGGACCTCGAACCCCAGGACAAGTAGCGGCTATCTGCAGATTGCTTTGTAACTTGTGCCAGGTGACCTTGAATTGCATCTCCCAGGAGACCTCAGAGCCAGACCACTCGTGGACGGCTTCAGACCATGTCAAAGCAACCCCCAACCACCTTCACAAGCGACACACTAAAAGGGCAGACTCAGCAGGCATCAGAGCCCTGCTGATGTAAGTCCTGCTCCATGGGGTAGGCCCCTGCACAGCTGATACTCCACTGTGGTCAGAGATTGGTGAACACAGCCAGTCCTTGAAGCTGATTAGCCTGGGGGTAAATCCCTCTCATTGACGTACCAACAGCAGTCGAGGCTCAACTACAGTAGGAGAGAGTATACAGCCCACATGTAGAGGGTGGATGACACCTGGTGTGTCCAGCTTTGGATGATTGGGGGAGGCTGTGCCACTGGACCCTACAGAATACCCACTACCTTAGGCTACTCTACCAAGGCCAGGAAGACTTATCAACTTTACTTAATACATAGAAAAACACACAGGGAGGCTGCCAAAATGAAAAGAAACATGTTCCAAATAAAAGAAACTCCAGAAAAAAAAAACCCAAAACATAATGGAGACAAGCAATCTACTAGATGCAGAGTTCAAAACACCAGATATAAGGACACTCAATGAACTTAGAACTTCAACAGCACAAGAAAGGACATGGAAAGATACACTAACTGAAATGAAGAACCGTTTACAGGGAATCAGCAATAGAGTATATGAGGCCCAGAATCAAATCAGCAATTTGGAATATAAAGAAGAAAAAAAACACCCAATCAGAATAGTAGGGGGGGGAAATTCAAGAAATGAACACAATGCAATAAGCTTCTGGGACAACTTCAAGCATACCGACTTTCGCATCATGAGTGTGCCAGAAGAAAGAGCCAGAAACTAAAAACCTGCTTGAAAAGAATAATGACAGAAAACTTCCTTAACCTGGTGGAGTAGACAGACATACAAGTCCAGGAAGCACAGAGAGTCAGTCTCAAACAGAGTGAACCCAAAGAAATCCACACAAAGAGATATAATTAAAATGCAAAAGGTTAAAAACAAAATTAAAAAATGTTAAAGGCAGCAAGAGAAAAGCAATTGTTTACCTACAAGAGTTTCAGTAAGACTTTCGGCTGATTTCTCAACAGGAACTTTGCAGGCCGGAAGGAACGGGCGGAAATAATGAACAGTCAAAGTGATGGAAAGCAAGAACCCACAGCCAAGATCACTTTATCCAGCAAAGCTACCATTTAGAATCAAAGGGCAGATAAAGAACTTTTCAGCGAGAAAAAGCGAAAGGAGTTCACCACACCAAGCCAGTATTACATGAAATGTTAAAGGGTCTTGAAAAAGAACAAGATAAAAAAATGAACAGAGCCCTGGCTGGCGTAGCTCAGTGGATTGAGCGTGGGCTGCGAACCAAAGCATCGCAGGTTCGATTCCCAGTCAGGGCACATGCCTGGGTTGCAGGCCAGGGACCCCAGCAACGGCACATTGATGTTTTTCTCTCTCTCTCTTTCTCCCTCCCTCCCCTCTCTAAAAATAAATGAATAAAATCTTTAAAAAAAAAATGAACAGAATGTCCATCAACAGTTGAATCTAAAAAACAAAATAAATGAACAAGCAGAACAGAAAGACTCATAGATACTGAGAACACTTAGAGTTTTGCCAGCTAGGAGGGGGTAGGGTGGATGGGTAAAAATGGTGAAGGGAGTAGGGAATACAAGTGGTGGTTGGAGGTGTAAAGTGCAGCATAGGGAATAGTCAGTAATATTCTAATAACCACGTGTGGTGTCAGATGGCCATGAGATTTACCAGGATGATCACTTAGTTATACAGTGTCTTAACCACTGAGGTGTACTCTGAAACGAGCATAATATTGTTATGTTCACTCTAATTTAAAACTGAAAAGTCACTTAAATTATAAATAAATAAAAGTTGCCAAGAGCAGATTTTAAGTGTTTGCATCACAATAAAGTTTTTATAACTGTGTAAAGTGATGGATGTTAACTAAACTTTAATTGTGGTGATCATTTTGCAATATATACAAAAATCCAGTTATATGTTGTACAACTGAAACTGTAATATAATAATTATACCTCAGTGAAAAAATACTGGTCATATCTTATCACATGGATTTGATAGTACTCTGGGGCTGTCATCCATGGTCAAAGAACCGGGCGCTGGTCCCAGTAGCTGCTGCGTACACTGGTGGTCGCCGGGGGCTGTGCGTGGGCTACAGCGGTGCGTGGGGAGATACCTGCCAAAGGGGGAGATGCAACTTTCAGTTAAAAGATGAATCAATTCTGGGACCAAATGTACAGCATGGTGATTATTATAGTTAACGATATTACATTATATACTTGAAAGTTGCTAAAGTAAATCTTAAATATTCTCACCATAAAAGAGAAATGGCAATTAGGTGATAGAGGCTTTAACAAACTCTACTGTGGGAGTTACTTCACATTGTGTAAGTGTATCAGATCAACACATTGTTTACTTGAAACTTACACCATAGTATTAGTCAATTATGTCTCACAGCTGAAGCAAGAAAAAGAACATGGTGCTGGTGTGTAGTTTTTAAAATGGAGTGACAGTGCCACCTTGTGGGTTTAGCTTAATACATAGTCGTCGATCTCGGTTCTGAATAAAAGTAAACTGATGCTTCCTTTAAAACATGTAAAATAATATTTTATATGGTTCTGTATTTCATGCTTGAATAAAAATCTTAAATGTTACATTAAATGTATAATAATGTTATTCTTTTATTTCAAAATCTTCAGTTATTCTCATTATAGGGAATGAAACTATCTCTTAAAACTTTTTTTCCTCAGAAAATTCACCTTTTAACTGTCTTTGTATTTGATATTCTGCCTTAGGACAGGGTAACCTTCAGGAGGATAATTGTAAAAAATAATGCCAAGAAGAGAAAAATGTATGAAAGTTTTATCGAGTCACTGCCATTTCTTAAATCTTTGGAAGTAAGTATATATTTATACTTTGCTTTGAAAACTTGTTTTGTTAGGAATATTTACTTCTGTACAAGTTTCTTTGAATAGAAATCTATCCACATTTTCATTTAAAGATCAGTTATGGTGTTTGTATAGTTCAGTATTTCTTTTACTACTTAAAACTGCATTTATTTTTTACTGTTTATAAGCAATAGTTTCCTGTGAGCATCTCTAGCAGTCTTACGCAGTCTTTTTCTAACAGAGATTTGAAGTAAACATGCAGTGTCATCAGGAGCCACTTGTTGTACCTTTCTAGGGAGAGATTATCGAAATACAAGAATGGATATTAACTCAATATAACAAGTATCTATTCCCGTATAAATATACCAGGGAAAAGAAACAACAAATAGAACAACATTCTCCCCCTCACCAAAAAATTAATCTTTCTAGTTACAAAAAGAAAAGAAAAAAATTCCCCACTGGCCTCTCCTCCTCAGTTACCTTTGCTGTTTATTCCTCTTTTTGTTTCCTCTTAAATTGGCATTCTAGTGTCTTTTCTTTTTTCAGGCTACTCTTACTCACTCGATGAACTTGTCAAATCCCTTGGCTTTAAACACTGTATGTTGATGCCTTTTAAAATTGACATAATCGGATAAGGTCCCTCCCTAGAATGCCAGACTCACGTAACTATCTAACTGCATATTTAACATTCCCTCTCAGACACTAAATGGACAGCTCAAACCTCACATTCTAAATCTGCTGCACCCCTCTTCCCCATCTTAGTGGCTGGCAACTAAGATCCTTTCAGCATCTGGGCCAGAGTCTGTGGGGCTACCACTGACTCATCTGCAGAAGTACCTTGGTTGTATTGTTAGTAGTATACGCCTGGCAAAAATTTTGGCCACCTTACAGAATGCAAACTAGGCAACTGATTTCTAGTAGCATATGTCTTTAAATTTAAATAGATCAGGGGTTGGAAATCCAAATGCCTTCAGATCTAGGCAAGTTACATAAACAAGAAAAACCAAGCCAGGGCAGGATTTTGGTAAACTGGAGAACATGTGCTCCATCTAAAGAAACAGCTGCTATTCTGCCGTGGTTATTTTGTCATGTGGAAATAGGGGCTGTGTACTGTTGATTTTTCAAGAGAAACTGGAAATTCAAATATTTTTTAGAAACTTACTTTAAAATGCTGTTGGTTAATTAATGTAACACATACAAACCCACACACTTCTTGGCTTATTTGGCTTATAGGCTACTGATTTTTAAAGCTCTGAAATAGATATTACCATTCAATCTTTATTTAATATTTTTTTCTTTGTAGGTTTCTGAACGCCTGAAAGTGGTAGATGTGATAGGCACCAAAGTATATAATGATGGAGAACAAATCATTGCTCAGGTATAATCCTTTTTATGAAATTTAGTTTAGGGTTATATTCCAAAAGTTTCTTAAAAACTGTAAATCTTGATGAGTTTTTCTTATGTCTATAATTAGCATGTATTGATGGATTAAATGAATACTACTTTTACCACATGACCTATTTAAAATGGTTTAATTTACAGCCATTAAGCTTTGAATATTTTTATTTATATAATTACCTCTTAATGAATATGTGTTAAGTCATCAAGTGGACTTCTGCTTAATTTTGTATTTGTACATGATATATATATAAAGAATAAGATGCCATTTATAAGAGGGAAATTATAGGTGAATGTTCCATGAGATTAATGAGGACTCAGAAGGTGCGCTGCAAGATATTAGACTTTTTGCACAGTCAATTCATGTCATCATTCATGATGGCTGCTCCCTTATAAAAGTAACCAAAAGTGGAACACACTGTACCATATACTGTGTTGGCTTCCAGACACTAAATGAGGGCCAACATGCTATTTAACCGTTAATCTTACCTAAAAATCATACTTCGAGCCAGTAGTAATATATAACTTGGTTAGAATATGGCTTGTGAAAGGTAGGATTTATGAGATAATTGAAGTTCACAGATTGAGCACACAGATGATAGTACCTTATTTCCTAGTTACATTTTTGAAGTATTGACCAAATTATTTAAACGAATTTTTAATAGATTCTGTAGTTTTTATCATAATGATATACTGTATTGTACTATTTATCTAAAATATCCTTTCTTCTTTGGATATATGTGAAACAAGATTCAAGGTCTGTGAGACTGAGGAAGTAATAATTGTTTTAGAAGGTAAATAAGTCAATCTCTGTCCCCTCCCTGCTGCCCATCCCCCAAATATACTCACAGATCAGAGCAGTGAAGGGTTGGGAAGAAGAGGAATCAAATTAGAAAACAAGGCTAATATTCTATTATATAAATTGATAAGAAAGTATAGAACACTTTTGAAATGACTTTTTCAGCTTTTTATTTTGAAATAAGTATAGCTTCACAGGAAGTTGGAAAAATAGAACAGAGAAGTCCCATGCACTCCGCACCTAGTTTCCCCGGGGCATCTTGCATCACTAGAGCACAGTGTCAAACTAGGAAGGGACACGGGCCTGACCCACAGACCTGACTCGGGTTTCACCAGTTCACATGCACTTGGAGCATGTTTTGGAAACTAAATTACACAGCAGTCGATGGACCTACTATGATTTGAATTTGAAAATGAAACTTGTGAAAACTTGATGTAAAAATAAGGGAAAAGAGATGTGTATACTATACTTGAGTTTATTAAGGATATTTTGAGATATTTTTTAAGTATTCATAAAACATACACATCTATATTATATAAATCTATTCAGTATTTATTTTGTAATATAAATTGATACTATAGTTCTTGAATTATACTAAAGGGTTTTGGAGTACCTAAGTTTCTTTTCCAAATTACTTGGAGAGGCCCAGTAAAGTCAATATCTGTTACCTTCTGTATTATACTATTTAATTTAGAAGGCATCATTGGAAGTCAAGGTAGAGTTTATTCAAAAACATCACTGAGAAAAAAATGGATATGCAATTAGAAATAGCAACACTTCACTCCCTGCCCCCCCCCAAGGGTTTTATTTTTATTTATTTTGCTTAATCCCTTCATCCTTTTCACCCAACCTTTTCTTTCAGAAGTTTTTTTTTGACTCCTTGAGGAGGGTTGTCAGTAAACAGGCATCTCAGAGTTTGGTCTCTAGCTAATTTCAGTTAAAACATCAGGATCCAAATCTACAGTTTCTGAATAAATCTGGGTGTTCTAACATCTGTGCTGTTATCCAGGATGTAGTTTGGGTGGAATTCTTACCCCAGTGTTATTTGCCATTTTTTCTTGATTTAAAAATGCTGTGGTAAAGAGTATATTCAAATAATTTTACAAATGAAATCATTACTACATAACTGTTGATTATAACCTGTTTAGAAAGTGAGAGACAGAAACTTTCGGGTGTTGCTTTTCAGGCAAATCATCACTGGAGCACACTGGAGTTGGACTGGCATCAGGGTTATGATAGGCAAGAGGATTTTTGTCAAATAAATTTGCATTTTCATCCTGTTTTTGTTTTATTCTAATAGGGAGATTTGGCTGATTCTTTCTTCATTGTAGAATCTGGAGAAGTGAAAATTACTATGAAAAGGAAGGTAAGTGTGAATTCTCAAAAATTCACCTATTAGCTAGGAACATAATAAATTTTCTTTGTGATGTTTAGACTAAGATTAACTTTTGTTTTTTCAACATGCTGAGTAAAAGTTGATGCTTTTCATGACCTTGTCAGGGTAAGTCAGAAGCGGAAGAGAATGGTGCCGTTGAAATCGCTCGGTGTTCTCGGGGACAGTACTTCGGAGAACTTGCGCTGGTCACCAACAAGCCTCGAGCGGCCTCCGCACACGCCATCGGGACTGTCAAATGTTTAGGTAGGACTCACGGTGGTGGGCATACTCCCCCTGGTTGAAGTCTGTATGCCTGCATTTTATGTACTGTGTTGTCCAGATTACTTTATTGGATTCATAGGTTTTATGGTTCCCACAAAATATAACAAGGGTAGTATTCATTGTATTATAAAATCAGTTTGTGGAAGCCAGTGTTTTTTTTTATAGGCATGAAATAACATTTTATTATAATTCCGGGTACCACATTGTACATCTGATTTTTCAAATAAACGTATTCTGTTCCTCAAAAAAGGTTAAAATAATATTTTTATAAAGCGAATTAAGCTCTGTGGAGAAAGTTGGAGTATCTGTGGGAATACTTAGTACTCGGAAACATAGGTTAAGGTTGTGAGCACAGTAAAATTTTCTTTATTGTTTAGCTATTTAATTACCTTCTTAAACTGTGTAGTAGCTTGGCAGA
Organism: Tonatia bakeri; assembly: GCA_004024845.1. NCBI lineage: Eukaryota > Metazoa > Chordata > Mammalia > Chiroptera > Phyllostomidae > Tonatia > Tonatia bakeri. The sequence goes on along the minus strand of PVIA01004453.1, from coordinate 100,713 downwards.
AGTGCCATATTCAGCTGCAAGATTTTAAATATGAGCAACAACTTGCTTTAATAATGAAAAATATAATTCAGGTGGTGTCAGTATAGATGACATTTTCTTTAAAAAATTATTCAGCTATAATTAGCCAGTCTATTTTCTTCATCCACTGTTCAGTAGAAGAAACTCAGCTTCCATATTCTTAAGATTTGCTAGTATCCTTAGAATTTACTTGTAGAGAAGTCACTTTTTAAAATGTTTTAAAGTATGTTAATCAGTTGTTACACTTGGATAAAACAGAAGACAGAAACTGACAAGGAATTTCCCCGAGTAGAGACAGTAAACAATAAGAGTAAAGGTGATACCAGTGAAAGCCTGATGTTATTTTCTATAATTATATTCACATTAAAGAAAATTTGAGAAATACAGAAAAGGTAGGAAAAACTAAGGGGCACCCACACCACCACTACCCAGTGACTTTCCATATCCTATTATAGTTCCTTCTCATCTTTTATTTGCATGAGTATTCTGTTTTAAACAATTTTGTTAAATGCTTTTTTCATTCATTATAGCTTAGGCATTTCTCATTTTTTTTAAAGATTTTATTTATTTATTTTTAGAGAGGGAAGGGAGAGAGAAAGAGATAGAGAAACATCAATGTGCGGTTGCTGGGGGCCATGACCTGCAACCCAGGCATGTGCCGACTGGGAATCGAACCTGCGGTGCTTTGGTTCGCAGTCCGAGCTCAATCCATTGAGCTACGCCAGCCAGGGCTGCATTTTCTCATTTTACTACATCGAATTGTAACATTCTGTTAGGGAAATACGCACATTATAAAGTATTTAATGATCCCCCACTGGTAAATGTTTTAAGAATTTCGGCTCCATTTTGGAGGGGGTGCTGCTTTTTCCAAATGTAGGATTTTCCCTTGAAATGGTTTTTTTAGAAGTGGGTTTTCTTTTTATAGCTTTTGCTATATATTGTCAGGTCACTTTTACTTGTGCCGATTCACATGCTGCCAGCAGTGCGAGAGTGTCCATTTGCTCTACTTTTGTAAACACTGCCGTTTTTACCTTTGTTACTTCAAAAGGCAAAAACATGTATTTTAAATTGTAGTTCTAAGGTACAGAGTATGATCATATTTTCCATGTGCGTATTATAAATTTAGTTTTTAAAAGTTCATAAGATAGGCAAGCAAAATGACATACAATATGTAGTTATAGAAGTGGACAAGCATTATTGTGACTGCTATTTCAAAGTGACTAGATGATAGTATAGGAGTAAAAATTATAAAAGGTTAATTAAAACATGGCATTGTAAACCCTGAGGGAAAACAGAATATACTTCTTTGTCATCTTTGAGTTAGTATTTACTTAGATGATGACATAGAAACTAATTTTTTTTAATTTCAAGGCTTTGCTGATGACAGTCCCTCATTCTTTTCTCAGTCTGGATCAGGAACCGCACCCCAGCCTTGCATTGCGCATCATATTGCCAAGGAACTCTGGCTACTTTGAAGTGGAACAATTTTATCTTTATGCCTTTTTCTTGTATATTTATCTAAAAATACCACTGAATTATTGACACATGCAGAATGACATTATGAATTACTCAGAAATTCTGCATATTTTCAAAGAACGTTACTCATTTTTCTTTTATTCTCCACCCCCCCCCCACCCCTTTGTTTTTAGCCATGGATGTGCAAGCATTTGAAAGGCTTTTGGGACCTTGCATGGAAATTATGAAAAGGAACATCACCACCTATGAAGAACAATTAGTTGCCCTGTTTGGAACAAACATGGATATTGTTGAACCTACTGCATGAAGCGAACGTATGGAGCAAGAAGACCTGTAGTAACAAAATTTCACAGTAGTGGTCAGTCCACTGAGAATGTGTTTGTGTAGATGCCAAGCATTTCCTGTGATTTCCTGTTTTTTCTTTTTTTATATTTACAATGTATCAGTAAACAGTAGTGATAGGCAATAGGCTTTAACATCACTTTCTAAAGAGTAGATCATAAAAATATCAACATACTGATAAAATGATTTTGTGTTCTACAAAATTGAAAGGTTTATTCAAATGATTGTAATATACTGAAAGTATCTGTGTTTAAGAAGATAATTAAAGGATGTTATCATAGGCTATTTGTGTTTGTTTTGACTTACTCAGATTGGTATGTCAGTGAGTATGCCCATGTAAGAGGGAACTTGGCAATGAACCATGCTATACAGCATGATTTCACATTCTTTTACAAATCATTGTATATATAGTAAGTACAATTTAAATCATTTTTGTTTTAAAGTTTTTCTGCCTTGATAAGTTATGTGCTGGCTTTGGCCTTTTGGTGAAATGGTATAATACATCATATGCAATTCAAGAACCTTTTATATTTTTGCAATAAAGTAAATTTTGACTTCTTTGGCATAAAGTCAGTAACCAGTAGTTTTAGGACAGGCAATTTAGTTGTAATAGGTGAGAGATCAGTAACACTTTTTCCTCATAAAGCATATATCTCTGCTTCCTTTTTTTCATTTACAACTCTCTGTATTCTTTATCTTTAAAAATTTGAGTTTGACATTAAATGTCACAAAGTTTTTTTAAAAGCTTTAATTTAAATTAACTTGTTGTCTTCTAAAAGTCTAAGATCTTATATATACTACAAAAAAATCCACACCAAAAATAATATGGGGTCCTTATAAACATGCCCACGAGATATTTCTTGGTTCTTCACCTGTATCCATAACATGATCCTTTCAGACATTTCCCATGGGGTTCCTCCAAGGTGGTAAAAATAAATTTTTATAAGCAAAATCATATGCAAAGATAAAAGGAATTTCTGCCCATTCCGAACATACCATTTGGCCTTACCATTTGCTTTAATGTAGACTCAAAGAATGACCTCAGCCAGAATAGATTTTCATTGGTAATTGATAATTTATTGTTGGCTACATAAGATGAATTATATTCAGCCAAAGCAATACGGCCTTACATTTCTAACCTATATAATCCAGTGTCTAGAGAGATTAATTCTAACCAGTTCATTTTTCAATGAGCAATTCCATTTTAGGAAATGTTTTAAAGAAATACATACATGGGTAAAATTATTCTGTGGCTAGTGTGGTCTTATTAGAGAATGTTTTTGGTCTTACTTGTATAATTAAAATGTGGTTAAAATATGTTAACCAGATAATGTATATATAAGAAGTTAAAATATGTAAAGTGTAACTTCAGCCACATTTTAGAACACTGTTTAACAATTTTGTAAACTTTCTTGTAGGAAGAGAGCTTACTATATGAAAATGACTTGTTTTCTATTTAATTTTATTTTAAAAGCCATGTTAATAAATAAATGAAAAAAAAAAACAGAATCCCAGATTTCTGGTTCATCATTCTGTATTCTTTATTCACTTTTTCAGATTACCTATTTTGTTGCATAAGCTGATGAACTATTCATGGAATAGCAAAAATGCCTGTTTAATACAGAACTCTGAAGCTGTAAATGCCAGTTACATTATTGTTGGTTATATTTAAATTTTCCTCATAATGAACCACACTTTTATAATAAACTATGTTAATTATGTTTAATCAAGGGTTTTTCGTTTGTTAATGACTTCCAGAGTGCATATTGTACCATATGGAGAGCCTGACAGAGACACAGCACGTGTGAAAACTAACCCCCCGGTCATAATGGAGCAAGAAAGCATGGTTCTGAATGGCAATAGATTTTTTAAAATTTTAACTATTAGTCATATGATTTTGGCATGTTTATATAATTATGGTTATGTTAGAATAACCAAATAAATCTGGCTAAGAAATTTATGTCTTAAAGTATCTAATACATCTCTAGTTTTACATGCGGATGTTATTTAATCACTAATCAAGAATCCTTACTAGTATTTGGAAGTTCTCTGTTGAAGTTTCATTCAAGGATGTTATTATGTGTAGCTAAGAATTCTTCTCAGAGAACATTCTTTTAACACAAAAGTTCTTCCCCATATTTTAAATAAATGTAAGAGTGTGTATGTGCTTCCTGCATTTCCATATGAACTAGGGTTTGGCGCATATAGTTTAACATAAATACTCCTGTGACACAAGCTGAATACATCTGATTTACTGTTAAACTGCTGTTACAAAATGCTGGCCAGCAGGCTGTTTACTATGCTCAAAAATGCTGCTGCTGCTGCAAGTAAAACATAGGGCATGGAACAAGGGACTCTGGATTTTATAGAAGTATTTACGATTAAGTTCTGAGTCCTTTTCCTTTATAAAGCATCTTTTAAAATAATAAAAAAATTTTCCTACTTTTCTCAAGAAATGTTATATTTATGACAAGGATTTGTCATAACATGACCTTTGTCATTCTTAAAGAAAATTAATAATGTGTAAGCCTAAGTAATACATCTGGGTAAGCCAGGGCTTTCTTAAATAACTGATGGGATTCTAATATCTAACTGTGTTAACACTTAAGGGAGAAACAGAATTATAATGAATGCTGGCTTCTAAAATTAAAAATAGTGTATGGTATAGCTTGATAATGAATATCAGGATTTTGACAAAAAAAAAACTAGAATGAGAACTGAGACAATATAATAGGATTTCTGGCCAAGATGGAGGCATAGGTAGACACACTTTGCCTTACACAACCAAAAGGAGGACAACAACAAACTTAAAAACAAAAAATAACCAGAACTGCCAGAAAATTGAACTGCACAGAAGTCCGACAAGCAAGAAGTTGAAAAAGAAACATTCATTCAGACTAGTAAGGGGCAGAGATGGGCAGCTGGGGTGGAGAAGAGGCGGCAGCTGGTGGACTGGGTGGACCCATATTTGCATGCGGATAAATAAGGAGAAACAACTGGGGAGCAAAACAGATCATGCAACCCAGGGTTCCAGCATGGGGAAATACAGCCTCAAAACCTATAACTGTAAAAACCTGTAGGGGTTGAGGCATGGGAGAAACCTAGCCTCACAGGAATGTTCCATGGAGAGACCCACAGGGTGCTAGAACATACAGAAACCCACCCACCTGGGAATCAGCACCAGATGGGCCCAGTTTGCTTGGGGAAAATATGGCCCAAATGAAAGAACAGATCAAAGCTCCAAAACTAGAGCTAAGCAATGAAGAGACAGACAACTGATCAGATGCAGAGTTCAAAACACTGGTAATGGGGATACTCACAGAAATGGTTCAGTATGGTTGCAAAACAGGAAGAAGTGAAGGCTATACAAAGTGAAACAAAGGAAGATGTCCAGGGAACCAACAGGAAAGGGAAGGAAACTCGGACTCAATGTATTTGGAACAGAAGGAAGAAATAAACATTCAACCAGAACAGAATGAAGAAACAAAAGTTCAAAAAATTGAGAGGATGAGGAACCTCTGGGACAACTTTAAACATTCCAACATCTGAATCACGGGGGTGCCAGAAGGAGAAGAGGAAGAGCAAGAAATTGAAAGCTTATTTGAAAAAAACAATGGAGAACTTCCCTACCCTGGCAAAGGAAACAGACTTCCAGGAAGTCCAGGAAGCTCAGAGAGTCCCCAAAAAGTTAGATCCAAGGAAGCACACACGAAGGCACATCATAATTACATTACCCAAGATTAAAGAGGAAAGAATCTTAAAAGCAGTAAGAGAAAAGGGGACAGTTACCTACAAAGGAATTATCCTAAAACTACCAGCTGATTTCTTAAAAGAAACCTTGCAGTTAAGAAGGGGCTGGAAAGAAGTATTCCAAGTCATGAAAGGCAAGGACCTACATCCCAGATTGCTCTATCCAGCAAAGCTTTCATTTAGAATGGAAGGGCAGATAAAGTCCTTCCCAGATAAGGTCGAGTTAAAGGAGTTCATCATCACCAAGCCCTTAATATATGAAATATTAAAGAGACTTATCTAAGAAAAGGAAGATGATCAAAAATATGAACAGTAAAATGAAAACAAACTCACAACTCAATAACGAGACCTAAAAAAAAAACAACTAAGCAAACAACTAGAACAGGAACAGAATCACAGAAATGGAAATCACATGGAAGGTTATCATCAGGGTGGGGGAGAGAGGAGAATTGCGGGAGAAGATACAGGGAATAAGAAGCACAAATGGTAGGTACAAAATAGACAGGAGGAGGTTAAGGATAGCATGGGAAATGGAGAAGCCAAACATCTTATATGCACAACCCATGGACATGAACTAAAGTGGAGGAATGCTGGTGGGAAGGGCGGTGCAAGGCAGAGGGGATTATAGGGGAGAAAAAGAATGGGATCGCTGTAACAGCATAATCAATAAAATATATTTTTTTTAAAAAAAGAGTGAGAAACCTTACCTGTTTCAGGGCAGTTTTAAAGGCAGGAAAACTGGTTGCCCACCTGAACTATATAGTTATCATTTTTCACGAGTATTAAAAAAACATTTAAAATATAATTATGCAAATATTAGCAACCAAGTACACCAGGTATTTCCAGGGGACTTGTATGCCCAAGAATAGCTATGAGAGCTTAAATTAATTCAGTAACTGATTGACTTCACCAGTCATTTACTTTGTGAGTCCGTGGCAGAACTCATGGGCAATTAAAAGGAATCTCTTGATTCCTTGTGTAATTCTTGGCTTCATATAGTTTCCTAATAGTGATGTTATTGGGCCTAGTGTATAGAGAAATTTATAGAAAGTTTCCAAAGCAGACAGAGTATTTTGAGAGGAAAACTATTACCTGACCCACAGATCTGTGTCATTCTGTCCCTTTTTATGCTCTGTTTGTGAATCTAGTATTGCCTAGGAAATCCTAAAGAAGCATGTGACGATGTTTGATATGGAAGTAATTGTCTATACTATAAAAATGAAATGCTACCTATTAGGTGGTTTTGCTAGATTTTGACTTAACCATAGCCTGGGTCTTGACATTTTACCAAATTTTAAGAAGTATTTCTTTATATATGTGTATACATGTACATATGTTTGTCTGCAAAATGTATATACATGAAATGTTAGTAACAATTATAACATTCATTGTAGTAATGAGTATCTTTTACTTTTAATGGAAAAACAGAAAACTTCTTTTTCTAGGTGCAAGGGAAAGTTAAGTGTAAGCGGGACATGAACTGGGAAATGACAAGATGCCTGGGCTCTTCACTGGCTAACCCAGAGGTGAAACTCTAAATGCTTTCTATCTAACATTAAAAAATGTTTACAAAACAGAACTCGAGAATGCTCTTGTGAGCAGTAAATATGACCAGTCAAAATACTTGGATAAAATTGCTTCCAAATGCTGAATTTTCCATCTTTGTCTAAACTGAAAACCTACCTGGATCCTACTGAGGAACAAGAGAATGAACATGCATCCTTCCAATGCCACTGCCTCTTTTTAGGCCAAAGGCTGACACTTAATACAAATGTATTTCCCTTTACATGATGACTATATTCTTGAAGTAGAAATGAATGACACTTTTGCCCACCAAGTAGTATTTTAATTATTTTAGGAGAGGTGCTCACTATAAAGATATCTTTGGCAAATCTTTTTTCTCATAATTGTCCCTTAAAGCTGAACTTAAATATCCTCAGTCTTTTTATATCCACAGCACTATAGTGCAGTGATTGTCGACCTGTGTGCTACGAGAATTTTTAAAACATGCAATACCTGATTATTTAGTCTGGGGCACTGACCTCTTTTCCCGTAGATTGTCAAATAAAAAAAATGACAACAGTCAAAAGCTGCCATCCGGTGTGACTGCCCTGTGCTGAGACATAAACATCTACGTCATATAATAGAGTTGCATCTTATTGGTCACATCGCTTAAGAAGTTTGTGTCTGGTTAATTCTTGGTACCAGAAATCCTTATATATAAATATAGGTACCTGTTTATTTATGTATTTACTTACATGTTTTAAAGAGAGGGGGGGAGAGAGGAAATGATTTGTTGTTCCACTTATTTGTGCTTGATACATGCCGTGACTGGCGATTGAAACCATGACCTTGGCCTACTGGGGCTATGCTCTAAGCAACTGAGGTAACTGGCCAGGGCAGCACCTGTTTTTCTAAAATTCGCTTTAGAGCAAAAAGGGTAGATAAATACTATTATTATTTTGGGGGGAATCAACCAAAATTATACCTATTTTTTGGTCAGACTGGCAAACTATATTTTTTGGTTCACTGCTGAATTTTAGTAATTAGTTTATGTGTGCCATGAGATGAACACAGTTGAAAATCGCTGCTATAGTGCATTATTGTATGCTGTGTAACTTGAAGAACTGAAGTGTATTAGACAAATACCATTTGCCTTTGAGAAGTCATTTGAGCAGATAAAAACCCGGTACATCAGGAGGAGACAAAATGAATGACAATAGTGCTAATTATACATGATGCAGCTAGAAGATAAGACCTGTTCTCAACTAATAAGGATAAATATATAGAACAGGTGAGACTTAAAGCCCATGGGAGCTGTTTAACAGAGTTAATGTTCAAAAGGGTATATGACATATAGCATGACACAATACACACTATACATTAGTAAGAAAATTCTCGCTACTTATTTTCCCCAACTTTTCATCCATTTTTTTCAGCAAGCATCTATTTAGTGATTGCACAGACAATGGTCACCAGAGTCAAATCTTAACTTTTAGTTGCATTAATAATTACAAGCACAAGAGACATATATTACTCAGTTCTAAAATGGCACTCATCATCTCCTACACATTACAAATTGAGTTTTTGGGTTTTTTTTTAAGATTTATTTATTTTTAGAGAGGGAAGGGGGGGGGAGAGAGAGAGAGAGAGAAACATCAATGTGCGGTTGCTGGGAGACATGGCCTGCAACCTAGGCATGTGCCCTGACTGGGAATCGAACCTGCGATGCCTGGTTCACAGCCGGCGCTCAATCCACTGAGCTACACCAGCCAGGGCACAAATTGAGTTTTTAAAGTACAGTTAGTAAAACATGGAATGGTATTTTGGAGAGTTTAAACCTACCAAGACTATATTATCTGAAAAGTTTGAGAACTTACTTTTCAGACCATATATGTGTTCCATTTCCCAATTTTAATATTTAATTTGCTTACCTTTTGAGAATTTGAACAGCAATATTCTCAGTATTTAAGCAATACCCCATGCTTGAACTTTTAAGTCTAGTAAAACAGTCACTGACCTGCCAAATGTGGAATCAAGGGAAATGTATTGTTTAATTACAAACAATAGAATTTATCAATTTTTTTTGCCATCTTTAAGACTTCATTTCTTTCTGATAACAGAATTTTACCATTGGAAAGACCTTGATTTCAGATGACTTCTTCACATATTTTGGCCATAGTTTGTGTGTAACGTGTGCATAGATATGGTATCTACACTAACCAAGAGTAGGTGTTATTTAACCAAACTGATTTTTTTAAATGCCAGTTTTATCACGGAAATGTGTGAAGAACATATAAAAGTTAATTATATCTGAAAAAGCTGTGGTAATTATATTCAATGAAATATTCCTCGGTTATAAAAAAGAATGAAATCTCACCATTTGAAACAGTGTGGATGGACCTAGAGGGTATATATTAAGTAACATAAGTCAGAGAAAGACAAATACCATATAATTTCACTTATATGTGGAATATAAAGAACCAAATTGAAACAGACTCATATATACAGAGAACAGATCCATGGTTACCAGAGGGAAGGGGTTTGAGGGACTGGGTGAAAAAGGTGAAGGAATTAAGAAGGATAAATTGGTAGTTACAAAATAGTCCAACAGAGGAGAGCAGAAGGGATACAGTCAGTAATAACTATTGTGCCAGGTGAGCACTAGAAATATCAGGGGGAGCACTTCGTGAAATGTATGATTGGCCACTCTGTTATACATCTACCTGAATGTGATCTGTAATAAAGAAATGAAAAACTTCTATGAAAAAAGTAATTAGTTATATTTGTTTTAGTGAAAGAATAGAATTTATATATGCAAAGATTTCCAAGGAGCTCTTACTAGTTTTTGTTCTTTGATCTTTGTTCTGGCTTACCAGTTGGCTGGTTTGGCAATAGTCACCCAGGAATTAATGATGATATTGCTCACCCAAGGATATGTTTATTGATTTTCGGAGAGAGAGGAAAGGAGAAACATGGATATGAGAGACAAACACTGACTGGTTGCCTCCCATGCACGCCGTGAAGGGGAAGGAAACTGCAACCTAGGTATGTGCCTTGACCAGGAATTGAATTTGCAACCTTTTGGTGTTTGGGACGATGCTAAAACCAACCGAGCCACCAGGCCAGGGCTTAATATGATGTTTCTGTTAAATATATATAAGGTATCAATGTGGCCATTTAGCTTCTCAGGAAAGTCAGAAGATAGGACTAATTGTAGAGAATTCTAATACTGATATTTAATCACTTGTGACTGAACTATTACAATTTTACTCTTACGACTTGGACAAAAATTAAAGTATGTAAAAAATTTAATCTTTGCATCCTTATCAATTAGCAAAGTGGTCAACAAACATTATAAACTAGCCCTGGCTGGTGTGGCTCAGTGGATCGAGGGCCAGCCAGCCTGTGAACCGAAAGGTCGCTGGTTCGATTCCCAGTCAGGGCGCATACCTGGGCTGCAGGCCAGGTCCCCAGTTGGGGGCATGTGAGAGGCAACTGATCCATATATTTCTCACACATCGATGCTTCCCTTCCTCTCTTTCTCCCTCCCTGCTCTCTAAATATAAACAAATAAAAAATCTTTAAAAAATATTAGAAACTATTTTTGAATGAATCAATAGAAACAACTTTTTAGTGCTATTCAAAGATAAATTATTGCTTATACTGATACAATACCTTGATCTGAGGTTAAAGTTTTTTTTTTCCCATTGCAGTATTTACCAATAAGAATATCTCCACTAAGACTGTTAGAAGTATAAGGTTTGTGTGCTTGATGCTTTGAAAGAAAGGACAATATTCAATACATCAGAGATGGAGTGAGAAAGTTCAAGAAGATAGAAGAACTAATACACAAATCCACCTTAAGAAAGCTCAAAATTCAGGGTTCTTATATATCAAGGGGAGACAGGATGGGTGAAGCAAAGAGGTTGGGTAGAGACTGTAGACAGGCTGGGAAAGGGATCAAAAGGAAAGTGGGCAATTTCTAACTCCCTGAATTCCTGGAAGGTCCTTTGACCACTGCTGATCTGCATCCAGTTCTTGAGTCATTATTTTATGCATATTTCCCCACCTCTGCTGACACAAGGTGTCCAAGTCTCAAGCAGAATTCCCCTACTTCGGCAATTTTCAACCTTTTTTATCTCATGGCATACATAAATTAATTACGAAAATTCTGTGACAGCAAAAAATATACAGGGTCCAGCAGGAGTAACACCTGCTTGAGTGTGGGTGGTAGGGTAATAATATGGGTGTAGTTTTAATTTGAACATTCACCTAAAATGTCATGTGGTATGCTTGAGTGTGATATTGTTACAGAATAACATGCTTATGATTATGTAATAAAAGATTTTGTAATAAAAAGGGGGCCTTATTTGTGCTGGACCCTGTATTTATTGCCAATCTGACCAAAAAAAGGGTATAGTTTTGATTCAACCACACCGATGGAAAAGAGATCAGTGTCCCTGACTAGATTCTCAGGTATCAAGTGTTTTAAAATTCTCGCTGGTACACAGGTTGTAAACCTTGAAAGCACAGCTCTAGTTAATTACATATCTATAGCAGGAGCTATTAGCCTGAAGACCAGAGAGAGGAAACATTTCACTCTGTCTCAAGGCTTTCAGTAAAACTTACAAATGGAAAGAATTTTAGCCAAAAACAGATTTCACAGTTTATGCCCTGAAGAGGGAAAGGAGTAACTTAAGCTCTTGAGAACTCACTTTTTGGACAAGGGGAAGCCTTTCAATTTCCTGGAGGGAGTGAGACAAATATCTCAGATTTTAGTTTTAAATGGATAGGTGAATTCCATGGATTCTCATTTTTGTCAAGAAATTTAACATTGGAGTTTACGTTTTCAATTTTGGGGCATGATGAACCTCTCCTGAAAAAATAAGGAAGAAAATAAGGATATACAGAATTGCAAGGACACAGTCAAGCTCTTTTCTTGGATTACTCTATTAACCCCTTTTGGATGATAGTCAAATCCTGTCCTTTTTCCTGAGGGAAAAATTCTGGCATTTCTTTGGCTTTCTGAGTTATTTTTCGAAAAAATGTTTGATTACTATTTGTGAATTCAGAAAGTAAAACCTTTGATCACATTCTATTGTGACAGGAAGGACTATCCTATAAATAATTCTCTTCAAGCATTCAAACAGGGAATCCCTAAAAAGAATTTGAAAATTTGTTTCAACGTATGAGGGTAATTTTGGATTTCTTGGTTTGTTATGTGGCTTTCACGCAGATCTAATAATTCAAGAAATGTAATTAATTGAAGAAATAATGAGCTATGATTTTAGACTCTTTTCAGAAATTTGACTTTACTTTCTTACTAATGTAAGTTTTCCTCCTCTTAAACTTTAAGCGTACATATGATCTAAAGATACAAAAACCTAAAGCATAGCTTAAATGATTAAACACTAAAGGTTCAAAGGGAAAAGGCTTAATAATGTCCTTGTAATGTGAATGGTAAACATACCAATTACAGGCTGGATGTGCTGTGACGGACAGCCATGTTTGAAACGACGGGAATCTAAAGCAGAGAAGCCATCCTTCTTTGGTGAGTCAGAGTATTAGTAATTTAAGGAGGAACTCTTTGTGGAAACAAGTGCAAAGACATTCTTTTATCAATGGGAAGCCATTAGGAGGGGGAATATAGTTACCAAATACCAAAGAAACTTAGGTAATGATTCACAAATTAAATCAGTTTAAGTCACATTATAACCTTGTGTATTACTGTAAACAATGAGCAAGCTGGTCAAAATAGAAAACACCGTTTTGACTTCCTTCAATTTCAAAGCATATAGTAATTGTCCACCCCTTTCACAGCTTTGTAAAATTTTCGGACCCTAAGCTGCCCTCTCCACTGCCCATTCCCAAGGCTATCAGTGCCTTGCCTTAGCTGGCAACAAATGTTGGGTAGCTTGAATTGAGTAGGCAAACAAATCTTAAATTACTGTCCTGGGGTGACGAGCGGAGGCTCAGAATAAAGAAAATCTAATTCTTTCCCCTGGAGCCCAGCACCACCTCTATTGTCCCCATCATGACTGGGACCGGGATTTGTGGGTGACTAGGACCATCGCGAGGCTACAATGCTTCCTTCCCCTAACACTTAAACAATACCTTGGCCTGCTGCCAAACTTTGAGCAGCCAGGCACTATGGCTGTTTATGACCGAGAACGGGTTTCGCGAAAGGCTGGGGCTGCTCTGACTGCTAGAACCAGTTCAGAGGAAGAGAAGAGGCCAAAGCTTTAAAATGCCCCCTTCCTCCGCCTCCTCCCTTTTGTCCCAGACACCAAAACAAACGAGCTGATACACGTGTCCCTATGACTCTTGTTTACTATCAAGACTGCGCTCTTTATGCACCTCTGGGATATGTAGTCCAACCGGTTCCTCTGGCACGTGGATTCCCAGAAGCAGAAGTAATGCTGAGACTACGAACCCACAATCCATTTCGGGAGCAAAGTTTGGCGTAGGTCCCTGGAGCCTCGGCAGCAATCCAATCCGAAGCGCCTAATTTAGTGACTGACATGCCATCTTCTCCAATAAACACAACATAAAAGTCAACACAAGCCCGCCCCTCTAGACGGACCTCGGTATGACCCAATGGGGAAGGAAAAGGATCGAATGGCAGTTCTGCAAGCCAATAAGAGGGTGAAAGAGCTGGACGGAGGCTCAACCCCCCGGGGGTTGAGGGGAGGGGGAAGACGAAGCTTGAAAGACTTGGTAATGGCGACGGGTTTGGTAAGTAGGAAAGTTTCGGTTGAAGAGTAAGAGCGGAGACGAGAGCAGTAATGCGCACCGGGGAGGCCAGCCTCAGTGGGAGAGGGGATACGCGAGCTGCTGGTGGTGTTGTCGCGGCCACGGCCGCCCGCGCCGGCGCTGCCCGCACTCCGCGGCGGGTTTGTTGTCTTAGTTCGGGAAGGGGTGGGGGTGGGGAAGGGAGGGGCAGGATCCCGAAGGGAACGGAGGGCCGGGCGAGGCTGGGTCCGCGCTCGTCGTCCTTGAAAGGCTTCCCTCACGAAGGGGGCAGTTAAGCGGCCAGCAGCTGCCCGCTGCGAACCCACTGGGTCGACGCCCCGCGCAAGCTCACCTGGGCTTCGCGACCGCGCGGCTCTAAGGGGGCGCGGGCGGGGGCGGGGAGGAGTAGGCGAGGACTTAGTTCTGAACCAGGTTCGCGGTGGGTGGCCGGACCTGGTGCGGAGATGGGGGGGTTCTGGGCCGGGGGAAGGACCGAGGCGGCGCCGGGGCTGTCCAGGAAAGTTTGACTTCCAACTTCCACCGCATGTGGGTGGAGGGTCTGAGGTTGGCCCGCGGCGGGACACCGGCTGGGGATGAGGGACCCGAGTGAAGCAGGGCCTCACTCGTGTCCCAGAAGGGCTCGAGCCGTGCGGAGGAGCTTGCGGAGCCGCTGGGCCCCCGGGCTCATTGTTACGCAGTTCGAATGAATGGACTCCGAGGCGCCTGCGCGGTGGAGCTGAGCGGAGGGGAAAAACAAGCCTGGAGTCCAGGCCGCGGTCACATGATGGGGGGAGGGGAGGGGGAACGCGGTGAATGGCGAAAGAGGGTGGGGGATGGACTTGGCTTGAAGCTGCGGGCGCTGCCTCTGTGACGGAGAGCCGAGACTAGGCTGGCGATTGTAGTCTCCGCCTTCCAACCTTCGCTGCTGCCTTAGGCAGATTAAAACAAAAAGGAATCCAGGCGAAGTCGACCGCGGGTTCCCACGTTTTAGCTTGTTTGAATGCAGCATACTGTCAAGGGATTTTACTCAGTTCTGTGCCTTCTGCGATACTTAGAGTTAATTCTCAGGAAGTTTTCAACAAGAATCGCTTTTAAAAGGAGCACTGACAGCAGGACACTACTCAATAGTTTTTAGCTCAGGATGTGATCAACGCCATAAAACAGAAGGGTGAAAGGGAGTGATATATATTAGGAAGTGCTGGAGTCTTAATGACTTCCATCTAAATAAATACCCGTAACAGATGATTCCGAACAGTAGTTTTGAAATTAAAGTTAACTTTTGAGAATTAGAATAATTATAACATTTGTGAATACTTTTCTATTGACTACCTATTGATAATTTGTATTGATACCTTTGTAATGTATTCCTAGAATTTTTGGTCTTAGCTTACTTTTTTCTATTGTCTTGCTTTAACCCTACTAACCAAGAGTGTTAGGATCTTCTGTTGTATTTCCTTGATTAAACTACCCAGTTTTGTTGGGTTGGCAGTATTGAGCAAGTTTTAAGGAAATTTAAATTATGTTCAAAATAATTAAATTCACTCTTAAGTTTTCGAGTTACTTTATGCTTTTGTGGAAGCCACTTTACAGCAACATACTGCTGTTCTAACAACATTATTTATAGAACGAAAATTTGATTACATTCTAGTCCATTTTACGTAGTTTTGCAAGCCGAATTACCTTTTTTTTCCTGTGTAGAAAACCCATCCCCCCCTTGTTCACTTCCTAAACTTCGTTCACTTCTACATAAGTTAGTTAAAAGGTTACCTTCTCCCAGGGTTTTATTGCACACCTGCCCCCACAATCTCCCATTCAAGGTGCCTACTTCTCAGACTTCAAACGTGGACTGTCACTTTAAAGAATGGTCTTCTCCACTTACTGTATTTTCTTTTGTTTTTTGGACTCTTGTCCCTATCCAAGTGCTCCGTGGAGGCGGTATATGGCCTGGGCTTAATGAATGAATAAACTGCTAGGCCCTGAAGATTTCCTGGAGGGAGAATTTCAAGCTGGTGTCTTGTATTTCTGATTGAAATGAAGATATTTTTTTCTCTCAAAAATTATAAGTTACTACCATGTTAATGAGACAGTGCCAGGTATTTTGCATGTATTATATTTTCAATATGATGAATACTTAAAGTGAATATAAATCACAATAAAATTTAAAGCTGACAGATACTGTATATATCACAAAATTCAGGGAAAATATTCTTGTTAACTGCCTGACACATGGAGAATACATTCCTTCATATTTTGGTCTGCATTTACTTTGGTGCTTCATATCATAATTTATACTATCATTTTCCATAGAAAATAGAAAAATAATTTTCTGTTGAAACAGATAGTTATAAATTTTTAAAAGTTACTCACTTAGGAAAAGTTAAATAGCCTAGAAAAACTTTTTTCACAAGTTGTCATAGGTCATGTAGAATTTTTAGAATTTCAGTTAAGTTTAGGAAAACAAGTTTCATGTATGAATTTTAGATTTCAAGTTTCTCCTACAATGACTCTTCTTGAATAGTATTTTAATTGATAGCCCTCTTTTAAACAGGTTTGCACATGGCTTCTTGTAGGTGATGTATTGTGGGTTTTCTATTATCTTCATCCATATCAGCATTTTGTGTCAGATCAGCTCAGAATTGATAAGGATTTGTATAGATGAGATTCTGCACTGTCCAGCAAAGTCAAGGAGTCTGGTCTGGGCAGCAGTGACTGATGCAAGAGGGCTTTGGAATCAGGTAATCATGTGGGATGTAGTATTTTTTATACCTGCAGTAATTGTGCTAGGTAGACAGGTTCTGGTCCCATTTACAAATAAGAAAACTGAAGCATAGAGGTTAAATTCTTCAGTCATGTAGGTGATAAGTAATATTCTACAGTAGTATATTTTACTAAAAGAATACCACCCCCTGCTGGGGTGTGTGTGTGAGTCCCCAGCACAATGGCAAACAAATTGTTGAAACATTTCTTTGAAATCTTTTGTTAGAAGTTTCATGGAAAATAATTCTGGAAGAACTGCATTAAGGTCCCTGACTATTTTTGGTGTAAAAAGTTGCATTTAATATAGTTTTTTATGGAGGTTCATTTTAGCTTAGAATTATAATCTGTTTTTAAATACCTCAGTTCTCATGCTAGAAATGTAAATTTATTGCAAATTACTTTCTCACCCTTCGCTCACAAAAAATGTGAGTTTGGTATACATACAGTCCTTCAGAATTAGGGGAGAGTGTATAGGAACTTCTTTCTGTGAAATTTATAGAGAGGACGGACAGTGAAGGATTCAGGGAAGAATAGGCACTTGGACCTAGTCTAACTTACGTTGGTCTATACCTTTTGTCATTTTTCTTATTTCTTTTCAAAAAGAAAATGGTCCCATTCAGTTGGCAGAATCCTGTTTTCCTCATCCATAATAATACTTTGTTCACAGAGCTGTTGTGAGGCTGTACAAGGTAAAACAAACTGTGGAAATGGTCTGCATGGAGTAGGTAGGCATTTAGAAAACCTATTTCCTTCTCTTTCATTCACTGAAATTTAGTTATGCCTGGTCCTTTCTTAGTCTCTTGCTTAAGATGTTGTGACTCTGTACTTCTGAAAGTATGCTAAACAAAAGCAATAGAGTCTGCCCAATCCCACCCAGTGATTTGTAGTATCACATTTCAAAGTACAACCGCTGCAGAATGTCACTCTTCCCTTTTGAGAATCAGTGATCTAGTGAAGAGAGAACATACTTTTATATGAATCCTATAATACCAAAGTAGAATACAAAAGTATGAATGAACAATGGGTTTAGCTCTACCAGGAAGTATCTGAAAGAGGAACTTGTTTATCAGAATGAATGTCTAATTGGCATAATATATGGGGGAGTATAGTATTTTTGAGTATGAACTCTTCTGGTATTCCTTTAATGTTATCAGGGGCCTCACTTCCCCCAAATAGTTTAACAAAAAAAATGAGAACCAAAAACTTGTTTGTATATGGGTTCAAATTTTGCTTTCATGTGTTTAATTCTCACACAAGCCCTATGAGTACGTAGAGGTACTATGAGGCTGAGGTTAAATGACCTACCCAAGGTGACATGGTCTACAAGAGTGAAGTTCAGGTCTTTTGACTAAGTCTGGCTTCCACTTAACTATATAGAAGGAGGTTTACAGTTGCAAAATCTCCATTATCTCAAGACCAGCTTTTGATAACCGCAACAAGAAGGTATGCAAACACATAGAACTGAAGTTGAACAAGTATTTATTTGGTCCCTTTTGTAGGTGGCTCTCTCGAAATTAATTTTTTTTGCTTCATTTGAGGAATATTGTGATGGAATATTGGTAGATAACTAAGGCTAGGTGCTGAAGAAGTGATAGTTGCCAGGAGGTATTTAGTGAATTATAAATGGTGATTGCTGGACGATGTAGGACCTGTTAGTAGGAAAAAAATCTAGATGGGAAGAAAGAAAATCAGCTCTGCAGGGTGAGGGGAAAGGCAGACAAGCTGCTACACTGCTTCTGTGGACCCCCAGAACAGTGTTGTTTCATGTACTTAAGGCTAGCTCTGAGAAGATGTATACATGTAGGGCAACCTGAGTTTCATTGGTAACTAAAGGTAAAAAGAAAACTTTCAAGTTTAAGATTAAAGCTGGGGTGACTTAAGCAGTTCACATCTATATGTAAAGGGTTTATAGAAGGACTAATTCCTTTCATGTGTTAGGCATCACGAAGTGTGGAATCCATACTGATACAACCGTTGCAAAGGAAGCTGGGGGCAGGTGGCTTACATGGATAGAAGTTCGGAAAGTTAGTACATTGTGTTTTTAGTACACTATCCCTTAAATATTTGTTATAGACATTCTTGCATACTGATACAGTGTTTCAGGGTGATTTTGTATAGAAGTGAAGAGAATGTCAGACCTCTGTTCCAAAATCTTAAGTGGTTCCCCATTGTTTGACAATAGCTAATACTAGTCACTTTACTCCGGTTTGCTCTGTGTTGGGCACTGTTGTAAGCTTTTTACATTTACTAGCTCATTTGTGTTTTTAAAACAACCTATGAGGTATAGGTGCTTTTATTACTTCCATTTTATAATAAGGCATAAAGATTTTAAATTGTTCAGGGAACATAGTAAATAACAAATTTGATATATAAAGTCAGATAGCTTAATTTCAGAGTCCTTATTCTTCCCTACAAAAAACTCCCCAATTTTCCTGCACTAGGATTGAAGATTCTGATCTCAGTCTGCCCTTCTGGCTTTAATATCTGTGACCACAATACACAAAAGACTACCTTACCTTCTGGTGGTGATGGATTCTGTGTCCTCTCAGCCAGTACTTCGCTAATTGTGCATTTGGTCATGTGCATTTCTTATGTTCTGAGACTACCTTTTTTTTTATTCATAGCAAAGCCCTGATCTGTAGAACTATGGCCATTTTTTACTAAAGTAGATTCATTGAGATTGATGATTCATCATTGAATGCTAACATTGAAACAAGTGTCTTGGGCCCTGGCTGGTGTGGCTCAGTGGATTGAGTGCCAGCCTGCAAACTCAGAGAGTTACTGGTTCGATTCCCAGTCAGGGGACATGCCTAGATTTCAGGCCAGGTCCCCAGTTGGGTGTGCACAAGAGCCAACCGTACATTGATGTTTCATTCCCTCTCTTTCTCTGTCCCTTCCCCTCTCTAAAAATGAATAAATAAATAAAAATCTTGGGAAAAAAAAAGAAACTAGTGTCTTGAATGTAAGCGTATATTAAATAAGTAAATATATGTATTTTAAGTGAAAAGGAGTTTGGCAATCATTTTTAGTCTACTTGTTCATTCACTGCACCTGGCCAAAATCATGACTCTAAGCCTCTACCTTCTCAACTGCAAAAATCAAGCTAACTTAGCTCTATCAGTGACTCCAAACCCTTGTGACACATGAAATTGTATAGTATTCCCAACAAAATGATACCCAGGCTTTTACCTAAAACAATTTGTGTTTCTCATCTTATTTCTTGTAGCCACCAGTTTTGTAGGAAATTCTTATACCCCCAGCAGATTTGCTATAACCACTGTATATTATGTACTGATTAATCAGTCTTATTATATAAAGGCTGGTTAATCAGTACATAATACAATTATACTAAACTGGGAAGATGTTAAATTCCTTGCAAATGTCTCAAATGTATTTTAGATAAACTGTTACTTGCCCAAAGTAATTGCATGACACATGACTTTTATTGAGATATGTTGGATATCTTATAATATTCCCAGAGAGGAAATTGCTGAAGCTGAACAGCTGTCTGGTCTCCTGTTGTGAACTATACTGTGTCTCAGTTAACTGTTCTATTTAGGACAATTGGCCAAAATGTGTATAATATTAACTATGTGTCACTCTGAATAAAACAAAATTTTTAAAGAAATCATTTTACATTATTTCCACTTTGTTTCAGTTAATCCTTACAACTACTCTAGAAGGAAAGTTGGGCAGGTGTCATTAACTCTATAAATATGAAGATACTGAGTGAGAAGTTCAGTCACTTAGGTCATATATTTAATAAGTGATCAAGCTGGAATCAAAACCTATGTTATCTTATACCTAAACCAGTGCCCTTCACTACCTTATTCTTAGTACAACATACAGTAGATACTGAGTAAGGCTGTAGTGGGGGTGTCCAGCCCACGGGCCACATGAGGTCCAGGATGGCTATGAAGGCCACCCAACACAAAATTGTAAATTTACTTAAATTGTTTTTTTTTATGGTGATTAGTTTTCGTTAGTGTTTGTGTATTTAATATGTGGCCCAGAACAACATTTCTTCCAGTGTGGCCTACAGACACCAAAAGGTTGGGCACCCCTGCAAGCATGTCCAGGATATGGGTCATTTTTGAGGTATGCAGACAGCACCCAAAATAGAATATTAGAAAATAAAATAAGGCAGTATGCAGTTTGGCTGTATGTGTCAAGAAGCTTAGGAAGGTGTTTAAGTGCCATCCACCTATTAGGAATCTAAAGAAATAATCAGATCTAAGCAAATACTATTTAAAAAAATAAGAATGTAAATGCAGTGTTATTAAGAGTAATGAAAAAACATGTTCAGGAATAGGAGGAATAAGTTAATTTTGGTACAGCCATATGATGTAAGTTACTTATTTAAAATGGGTATTTGTTAATGACACAGGAAAACGCTTATGAACTTACATAAAGGAAAAGGTATATGAAGAAAAACATGATCATGGGTCCCTGTGTGAAAAAGACGGCAGACAATACACCAAAGTGTTAACAGTATCCAAATCCAGTTGGTTGATTAGAAATAATTACTTAAAATTTTTTTTGAAAAGTATGCTTTTTAAATTTTTACCACAGTGATTGTATTTTATAGTTAGAAAAACATTTCATAATTTAAAAGATGAAAATGTCTTTGTAAGAAAAAAATTAGTATTGCCAGTGTTTTTTGGTGAGTATGTCATGACCTAGAAAGTTCTAGTATCAGTATTAAGCATTTAACATCTTTTCATTTTTTGATTAGCTGGGTTGGGGTATTTTTAATGACTTTTAACAGCAATATGTTTTGTTTATTTTGAGGGAAAAACTATGTTTTCAGACTTTTTTGTGTATTTCCTATTAGCTCAGAACTTTTTTAGAAATGAGATTTGGAGTAGAGCCTGAAAAATCAGGAAATCCTGCTGCTTCTCTTGCCTGTGTTAAATAAACCAGTTTGATAATTTCCAAAGGCAAGAGTGTAAAAGTTATTAATTTCATAACAAAATTTAGTTGGTGGACTTCCCTGAGAAATTATTTCATTGTGTTAACCTGTGTTATTTTCTTCTTTGTGATAACTTTCTGACCTTGAAAGTAGATTTACTATTTATTAGCAAAATCTCCCTTGATTAGTATTCATTTTTTTAGAAATAATAGCCTAGTCAGAAGGACAGGGTGTCTTTTTATTATGTCTAGGCCCCAAATTCTCATTAAGAAGACATATGGACATTTTTATTTTCATGGGAAGTATGGTATATGGCCATTTTAAGAAACTTGTCTTAAATGTTCTTTACAGAATATAATTTTAAGAGTGTTAAACTTGTTTACTCTCATAAGATATGAAAACAAAGTAATGAATACAGGAAATAGAAATTAAAATAGAATCTTCAACAAATAAAAAAATAGAATATTCTTTTAGTCTTTTTTAATTTAACTGAGGAAAGTGTTAATTTTCTTTTAAATTTGAAGATAGAAACTAGAAAAAGGGTTTGTTGGTCTCAGTATTGGGGTCTGAAAGAGATGCTTGATTAAAACTGTACTGTTGTTATTTAGAAGAAAGGACTTTTATAAATTCAGCATATGGTCCTTTGAGGTTGGGTATAATCTAGTGCTGACTACATGGATGGTAGGCCAAGACATCAGGGAGTCATCCTGGTAGAAAGGATTTGATAGGGATGCAAGTAGAAACGTATAGTTAAAGGTATAACATTGTGATGCCTCTGATTGATTTTACACTTATATAATCCTCAGATCACATGACTTGACATTTTTTCCTTAAATTATTTTTGTTTTGAAGTCGGAGCACCATAACATGGTGTGGGAAGTGAAGACAAATCAGATGCCCAATGCAGTGCAGAAACTCCTGCTGGTGATGGACAAGCGAGCGTCAGGAATGAGTGACTCATTGGAGTTGCTGCAGTGTAATGAAAATTTGCCGTCCTCCCCTGGCTATAACTCCTGTGATGAACACATGGAGCTTGGTAAACAAAATTAACTCTTTAGGAATCTCACTGAAGTTCAGATAATTTTCATGTGTGGCCTACCTTGAACTGCTAAAAAGTATATGAAGTTTTGTACATTAGTTTTTAATATCATCTTGTTAATTGCTTATAAAAATGTTACTTAAAACCAACATAAATTTGAACTGTTTATGGTTATCATAGAGACTCATTTACAGATTATTATACTAACCTGCTTTATAAAGATCAAGCTATTAAACACCTTAGTAAAACCCTGCTGTGTGACTTCTCAAAAGGTGTTTAAACATCCTAGTGAGCTCGGTAAATTATCCTTGGTCATTCTTCATGTCTGGTTTGTTAGTGGACCCTTGAAACTTGAGGGTCTGCTGTTTGTGGTTATCACTGTTGCTGAGCTACTGCAAAGATAAGTGACCTGTAGAAATGTGTAGGGTTGTTGCAATACAATTTTGAATTGTATTGCTTTGAGATGTTGAAGAGTAAACAGCCAGTGAGTAACCTTGGCTTGCTGCCCAGCTTTTCAATTAGACTTCCCCCCTCTTTAATATGTAGTTTTTCTAACATTTACAAATACCCTGAGATGTGATTATCCTCATTTTACGAAGATGAAATAGAGGAGATCACATTATATGCTGTAGTGCTGTGTGGGAATTTGGAGATTCTAGACATCTTGGGGCGTATACCTGTTTGAATGCCAAGAGTTTGCTGGGCACTAATAATTCATTGAGTAGTAGTTATTGTTGAGGAAAGACACCACTTTAATCATGTAATTGATCTTCCACCATCACGTTTTAGGTTTCAGGAGGAAATCAGGAATTTAGGGCCTGGGAGTGTGGGGGCTCAAAAGTTTATACCATCCGAAATGACTTAAGTTAAAAGCAGTTAATTTCCTGTACTTAAGGAAGTGAGCTCTTTATAGTATTGAAAAAAAAAATGAAGTGAAGGGAAGAGGCTGTAGTAGAATTATAGGGTAGAGGCATATCAAATTGGTATGACATTTTGGTTGCTCAGTGAAGGGGAGGGATGTATTTTACTCAGTTTTGTGAATGGATATCCTGAATCAGTATTTCTAAACAAGAGATTGCAGTTTTAGTAGGCCCTTTTGGAGTATTTGCCTGAACAGGAGTTACGTGTAAGTACATTCACAGTGGCTGGAAGAGTTTGTTGACATGCATTGAAGGGAACCAGGGATTTGTAGAGTGTGTAAATGTGTGTTACGTAAGAGTTTTAAGGTCTGCAAGATGCTGTCTCTTTATGTATTTTTTTCCTCAGTATTTTAGAATTTAATGTTATAGAATTCCTTACAGTGTTCACAACCTTGGTGTATACATGAGTGGTATGTGGGAAGTACTTCTCGTCTTCTCTCTTCAGGAGTGAAAGTCTGTTACGAAGTACCTATCAGGAACATATTTACAGGAAAAAATAATAAATATTACTGAGTTCAGAATTTCTCAGTAAAGAAATAATTTGTCATATATAAAGTTGAATATGTAGTACCTAAAAACTTATATGTGATTTTTATCTCATCTTTGAAAATTGTTTCATTATTGCAGTAATCTTGTATAACAGGTTAATAAAATTATATGAATGATGAGTACATATATGCACACATAAAACACCTTTTTCCTCATTAATGGATTACTCCTCAGGAAAGCATAAAAAATCTGGGGGGAAAATCAGGAAATACAAACCTTGTTTTTCCAGTTTGTGAATAGTTTGTGATAATTACATGGTTCAGGTAGTGAAGTTATTATAACATTTATATTGATTAGATTCACTGTTCTACTAAGCTATGTTTACCCTTAATGTACTAGGTGTCACTTTTAAAATTGAAGCTTGTTTCATACAAAAAAATTTCTGAATTTATACTTTCCCCATCACAAAATTACTTAGCTAAATTTGAAGATTTCTCTTCCAACTGTAATTATAGTATTGACCTGTTTTAGTCATTTCCATTTTATAATTTTGAGTGTGTTTTGCAGATGACCTTCCTGAACTTCAGGCTGTTCAAAGTGATCCTACCCAATCTGCCATATACCAGCTAAGTTCAGATGTTTCACATCAAGAATATCCAAGACCATCTTGGAACCAAAATACCTCAGACATATCAGAAAATACTTACCGTGAAAATGAGGTGGATTGGCTAACAGAATTAGCAAATATTGCCACCAGTCCACAAAGTCCACTTATGCAGTGCTCATTTTATAACAGGTAAGAAAACTACATTTTTATTGAAAACTTCTATCATTACAAATAGCTATTCTTTTTTTTTTTTTTTTAGTTTTAAAAGTAGTGCCATTAACCATTTAATGAATGGTGTACTTAAATTAGGATTGAAGTAAAGTTATCAGAATTAAGCTTCTTATAATGATCAAAGAGCTATTTCACTCAATCACATGATTTTGTACTCGGAGAATTAGATAAAAGTGATGTGAAAACAGCATAGTGAAGAATATTTGTAAATATTTTAAAGTCACTAGAAAATACATCAGACCAAGAAATATTTTATTGTTACTGTATTTCTACCTATTGAAATAAAAATTGTATTTGTTCAAAGAACTGTGATTATAATAAACATTATATTTTACAACTTGTATCAACCGTAAGTTCAGTTCCTCTTTTGTCTAGGTTTATTTTCTTACAGTGTACATGATCTTATGGTTCTTAACCCATGTGCTGTACTAAAATTAGTTTATCTTAAAAAATTATCAACTTAAAAAGTTAGACTCCCATTGGTGAAAACCAATGTTTCATACACCCCAACTAAGGTTTAAGAAATTAAGTTGTGCTATGAAATTATGGCAGCTTTCAAACAATATTTCTGGAGGGACCTAGGTGGATAATATTTTATTAACTATTCCTAAAATCATAAAATTATTTATGTAAAAAGACACAGATAAACATGGTAGGTAGTAGGGGGGAGAAATGCTCAGATTTGCACTCATGGGGGTGGATAGATCATAATTTCATCCTAGGTGATGTAGAAATAACTCAATTTTGGTAAGTGCACTTTAAGTTAGTATAATTCTTTGCTAAAAAATAAATTTTTTAGGTGCGAGAACTGATTTTTTTACAACCCATTAATTTTGCTGCTTTTATTCATCAGGATATGGTCTTGATTAGAGCAAATTCATTTTAGTTAACTTCAGTTTAATTCCATGAAAATTTGCACAGGATAGAAAAACTTGCCTTTTAGAGGATTATTTCCTTTAGAGTCCCAGTTTTTGTTACAGTCTTAATAGTCAAAAAGCTAAAAATTATTTTACATTTAAAAAAAACAAGCGCCCTGGCTGGTGTGGCTCAGTAGATTGAGTGCCAGCCTAAGAACCAAAGGGTCACTGGGTCAATTCCCAGTCAAGGCACATGCCTGGGTTGCAGGCCAGGTCCCCAGTAGAGGGCGTTCGAGAGGCAACCACACACTGATGTTTCTCTCCCTCTCTCCTTCCCTTCCTCTCTCTAAAAATAAATAAATAAAAATTTCAAAAGCAACAAGCATCACAACCCTGATTTTACTATTGGGCTTTCTTTTTCCCCCTTTCTAGTTCACAGATAATACTTTCATTTTTCACCACAAACTCATGATGATGATTAATAATATAGTTCATGGAAAGTTGAGTAAACCCTTCAGAAGAAAAGCAATATAAATAAAACTGTAAATAAAGGAGTCTCTCTCTGAAAATGTA
Source organism: Tonatia bakeri (assembly GCA_004024845.1). Lineage (NCBI taxonomy): Eukaryota > Metazoa > Chordata > Mammalia > Chiroptera > Phyllostomidae > Tonatia > Tonatia bakeri. Next base: position 74,507 of record PVIA01004453.1, on the reverse strand, counting down.
AATTTATTCTCTGTAGTATTTTCTGTGCTTCTGTTCTTCCAAGGGAACAAGACTAAGAGTCACACTCTTCTGTCTCGTCTGCTTTCTGATACTGTCAGTGGCTGTTCACTCAGCCTCTTGTAGCCTGTTATTAACCTATTTAGTTACTGAGCTTTGGATGTCTGAAGTTGTAACTGTATAGTACCAAGGGGCTGAGGACAAGTAAAATTTATATTATCTGCATAGATAGAGGGATGAAGAGACCAATGGTGTTAGTGTTTCAGGCGTGTTTACATGCAGGCCACTGTACATTTTGGAACATAGCACTGTGACTTCTCTTAAATGGTTAAATAGAAGAACTGATAAAGCTCATTCTTTCTATTGATGATGAGGGTAGTAATGAGGAGTTTTTAGCATTTTGGCCATTCTCTAATGCTTCATAAAGTTCTAAATACATGATAAAAGGAAGAAATTAGTCAAAGATGAAACATTCAGTATTTGTATTTTGAAATCTAAAGTTGATTGGAGAATATGCTAAAATGCATGGAAATTGGTGGGGTTTTTATTTAAGAAGTGATGTGCACATGAAAGCAGTATAGTTTTATAGGTCTTTATTTAAAAATAATTTCTGCAAAGGTACAGTGAAAAAAGGTTAATGATAAAATTAAAATTGAGGGGCAAATAAAATTTCTCAGGGAGTAAGGGAAGAATTGAAAAGTGAGATGTCCCTCCTCCCCTTTTTAAAAAGAGGGTTAATACAAACAGGCATAAACTTTTTTCTGTTAAGGACCAAAACCCTGTTTGGTGTCTCAAGAGAATTGTTCTTATTTGGGACCTTCAGACAGATCTACCCCCTAGTCTTACTCTGCTGCTTTCCAAACTCCCGTGTCAGTACTCATTACTGGGCATCCGTGTGAGGCGTGCTTCTTCCTGTTGCCCCTTTTGTGAATGGCTAGCTGATCTGTTTGTGGGGGAAGGGTCTTAGTGTGTTCCTGGGAACATGAGCACTCCAAGGAGAGCGCTGTCTGGTAAAGAGACTTCCGAGGGGAAACTGGGCAAGGGGTTACTTTCTGAAAGACCTGGGGGAAATAATTAGCCCTTATGTGTAGATGCTTTTCAACATTTATATTAGAAAACAAGGAAAATAGTGTCCAGTTATGGTTGGTAAATAAGAGTTCCATGTGGGTTGCGTTAAGCATAGATTTCATTCATATTAAGACTTAGAACTGCCTCCGTAGAAGAAAGAAATGAATAGGGAGCATTTATACATATTTGTTCATATAAAAATAAATGAATAAGTGAAACAGTAATTTGGAGTTTAAATACATTGTCAAATATCAAAAAATCTTTGACATGAGTGAGGAGAGCTTGGGTAAGAAGAAACAACAAACTGTAAATGAAATCTTGGTGTGTTTACAAGTGCTTTCCATAGGTGTCTTACATGTAATAACATTGGCATTTTGAATATAAATTTTTTTCATCAAAAGGAAAGATCTACTTTAAGTACCTATGCTTTATGGTTAAAACTGCCTCCTTATTTTAGATCATCTCCTGTACACATCATAGCTACTAGCAAAAGTTTACATTCCTATGCGCGCCCTCCGCCTGTGTCCTCTTCTAAGAGTGAGCCTGCCTTCCCCCCCCACTGGAAGGAGGAGACACCAGTCAGACATGAGAGGGTGAGTTTATTCATGAGACTAAACTGTCATAGAGATTGCACAACAGCTGTAATGTATTAGCTTTCCCTCTCTAAAAACGTCCCTTGAAGTGCATACAGATGGGAAATAGTATGTCTTACTGTTCTACTAGTGATCTGGATTTGATTCTATGTGTAGCTCTGTTAACTGTTAGGAAAGTTTGTTACAAGTGGGAATATATAATTAACTAAAACTTTCAAAAACTTCAGTTTCGAAGGTGTATTTTTGCTTAAGTTTAGAATGATTAAGTTATACCCTGGTAAAAAGAGAGCCTGAAAGCTTGAGATGGAGACTGATAATAACAAGCTATGTTTTAAAATGAAGTTTATAATGTTGTTCTTCACAGGCAAATAGTGAGTCAGAATCTGGCATTTTCTGCATGTCCTCCCTCTCAGATGATGATGATTTGGGATGGTGCAATTCCTGGCCTTCAACTGCTTGGCACTGTTTTTTGAAAGGTGAGAAGAAAACTACACTTGACTTTGTTTACTGCTTACTTGTCTAGCTCACTGCCACATACCTAATACTTGTTTATTTTTATTATTATTTTTTTTTACTTAAACTTTAGGCACACGTCTGTGCTTTCATAAGGGGAGCAATAAGGAATGGCAGGATGCCGAAGATTTTGCTAGAGCTGAAGGCTGTGATAATGAGGAAGATCTCCAAATGGGCACTCACAAGGTTGACTCAGAATTGCTTAAAAAATTTTTTTTAAATGAAACATAAGGTTTATGGTTATTGTACAGGACTATTCTCCACTTACTTTCCTATTTAAATGGTATGTTACATTTTAGGTAGTGGTTTTGTGGCTAATTGTTGCTTAGCCTGATGGAGAGGCTTGAGCTTTACCTTTATAATTAGGCTTTCTTAGGTGGAGAAAATGAAACATTAAAAATAAATGAATAAACAAATGAACCAAAGCTTTATTTTTGATGATCTATAAAGTGGTTAATTCCCCTACGGATGATTGAGAGTTAATTATATTAAGGTACTTTTTTGTTTGTTTGTTTGCTTGTTTGTTTTAGAGAGAGGGGAAGGCAGGGAGACAGGAAAAGAAACAGCAGTGTGTGGTTGCCTCTTGCGCATCCCCTTCAGGGCACTTGGCCCACAAACCAGAATGTGCCCCAACTGGAAATCAAACCGACGACCCTTTGGTTCGTAGGCCGACACTTAATCCACTGAGCCGTACTGGTCAGGGCTTAAGTTACTTTTTAAATGACTCCATAAAAACATTGGTATTTTCTTTTGTTTTTTACCCTAAGTTTTTAGTTATATTTTACCAACTTATAGTGCATATGCCTTAGCATTCATCATTTTAAAGTGTACAATTCATTGCTTTTTAGTACATTACAAGAATGCAACCACCACAAGTGTCTAATTACAAAATATTCTCATCACCTCAAAAAGAAACTCCTTAAGCATAAGAGATCACACCCTATGCCTTCTTTTTCCCTAGACCCTAGCAGTTGCAAATCTGTTTTCAGTACCTATGGGTTTGCCTATACTGGACCATTTACGTAAATGAAATCATTTAATATGTGACCTTTTGTGACTGGCATCTTTCACTTAGTGTAATGTTTTCAGGGTTCATCTTTATCATAACATATATCATAATTGTGTTCTTGTATGACTGAATACTCTGTATGGGTGTACTAGATTGATTTATTCATCAGCTGAAGGACATTTGGGTTATTTTCAGTCTTAGGCTGTTAGGAATAATGCTGCTCTGAACCTTCCTGTACTAACTTCTGTGTGAACATGTGTTTTCATTTCTCTTGTTACATACTTAGTGGGATTACTGGGTCATACAGTAACTCCATGTGTAACATTTTCAGGAACTTCGAAAAAGTTTTCAGTGGTGAATGATTCCATTTTACATTTCATACCAGTAGTGCATGAAAGTTCTGATATCTCCACATCCTCATCTACCCTCATCTTATGTTTCACTCAAAAACCATCTCAGGGTGTGTGAAGCGGCACCTCCTTGTTGGATTTGCATTCTCTAGTGACCGACGGTGGTGAGCATGTTTTCGTGTGCTTGCTGCTCATTCGTGTGTCACCTTTAGAGAAGTGTCTGTGTTCACATCAATTCCCCATTTTCAAATTGCGTTGTCTTTTTATTGTTGAGTTGTAAGTGTCCTTTAGATATTCTGGAAAGTACACATTATCAGATAGGAGATTCACAAATATTTTCTCCCACTTTGTGGGTTGTATTTTCACTTTCTTGACAGTGTCTTTAAACATACAGAAGAGTTTGATTTTGATGAAGTGCAATTTTGTTTTTTGGTTTTTTTTGGTTGCTTGTGCTTTGGGTATCATATACAAGAAACCATTGCCTAATTCAGGGTCATGAAGATACATACCTTTGTTTTCTCCTAAGAGTTTTTATAGCTGTAGATGTTACATTTAGGTCTTAGATCCAATTTGAGTAATATTTGTATATGGAGTTTGGTAATTTGTTGAAAAGACTATTTTTTCTCAATTAAAAATTTGGGGGCACCTAGTGGAAAATCAAAATCATTCTCTCCATTCTCAGCATTTTCTAAGTTGGTAAGCAAAAGAAGTAGAGGGCAGTGGTGGGGTGAATACGGGCTGAGAGCTCTGTCTCTGAGATCATTAGTTTCTCCGTCTCTGCTGTAGGCAAAGAAATGGGCACGTGAAGTGTACTTGTTTAAATTCCTGTTTGATCTTGTTATTCCTGACTGTTGAGTTTCTTGAGAAAGTTAGTCCTGACATAGCTGGCTTCAGTTTCCCCCCTTTATTGTAGTGAAGTTTGCCATAGTGTAACTTTGGCATGTACCGCTTCACTACAGTTGTCTCAAATTAGCTTTACTCTGATTTCTAGAGAGACTTCTGCTTGTTCTCTTTGACATCTCCTCACATCTGAGAAAGTGAGTTAGTTCTTGACATTGTCTTGATTTGTGTAAAGCAGCAGCGCCCTGATTCTCTTTAATGTCCCAGTCTTCTTCACTGGCGGCTTGTCTGCAGGTAATGTTGAATGTAAGCGAGGTCCTGCTCCTCTTCCCTCTCTCCGCAGATTCCTCTCTGCTGCTCACGTCAGCACCGCCTCTGTGTAGCCTGTGGGGAGCACTCTGGACTTGGAGTCCGGAAGCCTGGGCTCTCTCTCCACTGCTTCCACTAACCGTGTGACTTACCTTGGGTGGGTTGTTAACCCTGCTGTTGGCTTCCTGATCTGTAATGTGGGATTGGATTAATTTTAATGTCTTGTAGCTCCAAGAATTAGAAGATTCTGTTAATTCAGTTATTTACAGCTATATGCCCATAGCCTTTATCTGTATGTTTCCAGCTGTAATATTAGATATTTTGGCTTATTAGTGTAACCAAAAGTGGATTCACTTTTTTTTTTTAAGATTTTATTTATTTTTATTTTTAGAGAGGGAAGGGAGGGATGGAGAGAGAGAGAGAGAGAGAGAAACATCAATGTGCGGTTGCTGGGGGCCACAGCCTGCAACCTAGGCATGTGCCCTGACTGGGAATCGAACCTGGATTCACTTTTTATTCTTCTTTCCTGGCCTACTTTTCACCCCTATTCTTTTAAAGGTACTGTTATCCTTCTTGATTGCCAGATTAAAAACCATGAAGTTGACTATTCCCTTTCCTCCCTTCATGTTAAGTTACCAATTCTTTTTCCTTAAAGATTTTTACAGTCCTTCTCTCCCATTCTTGACTTTGCCCACGCACTAGTGTAATAACTGGGTATGATGGCTGGGTGTTGGCATGTCTGTCTCTGGTTTTCCTGTGAATTTAAGGAGAGGAATCATGTGGTGGTAATACCTGTGTTCTCAGTGGTTAGAACCTGGCATGCACTGAGTGCTCAATGTATGTATCAAATTTAAATTTAGCCTGGTTCTACCATCACTGTACTTGGTCATATGGGCTTCTCTCATGATATCTTGAAATAAATGGAACACCTTTATTGATTTCCCAGTACCCTCTCAGAGGAAAGTTGAAGCTCTTTCCTTGTCTTTTAAGACCTTTTCCTTACTAACTGCCCCTCCTTTTCAGTCTTACTTGCTCCAGCTTTGAACTCAATAGTTGGTACTCCCAAAGGCAGTTGTTAGTTACAACTATCCTGGTGTAAGCCGTGTTCTACCTTTCTAAATTTCATTCTTCTTTTATATCTCAGTTCAAAGGAGAGTCAAAAGCCTCCCTAATACCTCTCTTTTAGAATTGTCTCCTTTTATTAAACTGCATTAGCATTATTTATACTTGAATTAAAATGTTTAGTTCAGTCTGCCTTATATATTTGTGTCTTTCTTCACTACTGGTTTAAAGCTACATAAAGACAGGGATCCTGCCTTGTTTATTTTTACCTTTTCTGCACAATCTTACCCATGATAGGAACAAACTATGTGTTAAATTGAATGTTGCCAGTTCATTCACTCTATGCATGTATTTTCAGGGCTATGGTTCTGATGGTCTGAAGTTGTTATCACATGAAGAAAGTGTATCATTTGGCGAGTCTGTACTGAAGTTGACTTTTGATCCTGGTACAGTAGAAGATGGTTTACTAACTGTAGAGTGTAAACTGGACCACCCTTTCTATGTTAAAAGTAAAGGTAGGGCTTTAATTTGAATTTGTAGTTACGTTTTAAAGAAATATTAAATCTATAATCTGTCTTGTGGCATAATTCTTTGAGGGTTAAGAAAAAAATTTGAAGGGAAAATTTCAAACTAAATAAAACTACCTTAGGAAATGCCTTAATGATGCTTAAGTGTCTGAGCGGCCGTCAGACTGAGCTCTACTTCCTGTGGTACGAGAAACGTGCAGATTTGTGTGTCATACTGTAATAAGCTGTTATCTTGGTGTACAGTTTGGGGAATAGATTGTTCTGGTAATTGCATCTTGGTTTAGGCTTACCAAGTATGCCATGTACCTGAGTCACTTCAGAGCCTTTTTACAACACCACCAAGATTGACACTTGAGAGAGTATTCCGTGCTCTCACTCCTCCTGATTTATCACTCACTGTCTTGTAGATCAGTACAAGTGCTGATTGATAGAATCTATTTGGAAAATGTCAAATTAAACTACATTTTGGAGGGCTTTTGCATTGCTTAAAGCAAATACTTATACTTGGCTTTATGGTATATGTACATGATTTGTGTTAGAAAATCTCTTGGTATTTATTTTTAAGTAATAACTTTATTTTTAATACTTGGAAATGATATGTCTATCTTACAGTAAATTATGTGGGTGCTTTCTGTCGATCCTATCCTCATGTCACTGTTGTTCGGTTTAACTTCAGGTTGGTCATCATTTTATCCCAGCTTGACTGTGGTGCAGCATGGCATTCCGTGTTGTGAGATTCATATCGGTGACGTATGTCTACCTCCTGGACACCCTGATGCCATTAATTTTGATGATTCAGGTGTTTTTGATACATTTAAAAGGTAATACTGGATTAATTCTTTTTCTATTAAAAGTTCACTCTAAATCTCCCTAATGATAGCTAAGTCAAATATTTAAGAGGTTAATAAACCTTTAACACCTTGAGAATTAAAAAAGCACTATTCAGAGGAAGTATATATACATGATTAAGTGAAAAACTATTAGGTAAGTAAAATAACAGCTTATGGTTTACATACAGTAGTCATATAAGGAAAGTAAGTCCATAAAGCATTACAGATTATGATAGGAAAAATATCACATTATATGATCAATAACTTTAATAGGTCAACTTGATATTATATAAAAGATGCTATATCTGGCTAGTTGTTTTTAACTAGTCAATAAACCTCTTAGTAGTACTTTCGTAGTTAACTGTATCTTTTTTTTGTTTTAGTAAACTATGTCTTTAATACCCGTTTTGACCAAGGGCATTAATTGCATAATAAAAATACCTAAAACTTGATATTTGGAAAGACTTAAGAGAGAAATGATTTTTCCTAAGATCTTCTTGCTATTAAGTCATACAGTGGGACAAAGAACCCACATGTCCAGACACTCAAGGAGTCTGACCAACTGTCTTGGTTTGTGTGGGGCTTTCCTGATTCTGGCGCTGTAAGTCTTGCTACCCTGGAAGCCCTTTAGTGCTAGACAAACTGGGACAGTGTGCCAGTGTACTCCCAGGAGATACCAAGAGAACATCTCTGTGTAGATATTTGTGATTTTTAACACTTGTTCTTTCTTTAACATAATAATCAAATCCATGGGCATTAGGTAGAGAATTCTCAAGAGTTCCTGCTGGCTTGTAGAATTTATTTCACTCAATTTAATATAATAAATATAAGGTAAATATAATAAATATAAGGTAAATATATTTGTATATCAAAAAGAATAAGAGTACTTAAAAAATCAAGCCACATGCTCAGTACCATCTGTAAGATTGGAATCTAAGCGTTATTTGATTACATCCCTCATACACATTCTTTGAAAACTAGAAAATTAGACAAAACTTTTAAGGTCTGATGCTCAAATTATACATAGTGTTTGAATCAGTGATAACTCTTAGGTTTTGGTGAGAGAGTAAATAAAATTTTGGAAGATAATTTGGCTTTATTTTACAGCACCGAATATCAGCAGTCTTATTCCTCTATATGTATACTCTAGCGAAATAAGCTCTTACAGAAATGCACTAGGAGATATATAACTAGGTTCATAGCTGTATTGTTCATGATACCAAAACTTGGAAACAGTATCAGTATTTATTAACTGTAAACACATGAATTGTGATATAACCATATAATGGAATTCTCTATCAGTGGAAGATTAATGAACCGTAGCTTTACATTTTATTATTTTATTCTTAGAGAGGGGGAAAGGAAGGAGAGAGGGGGGAGAGAACTTCGATGTGTAAGAAAAACATTGTTGCCTCTTGTACATACCAGCTAGGGGCACTGACCTGCAACTAGGCCTGTGCCCTGACCAGGAGATGTTAGCAATAAACATGGATCAATTTTAGAAATAATACTAAATAAAAATTAGTCTCAAATAATGCTGTTAACTAAAAATTAGTCTCAGAAATACATAGTATGGTCCCATTTTTTAATGGGTGCAGATGTTCTTTGAAAATATATGTAATAAAATTATAAATAAACATGTATATAATATTTGTATACTATATGTAATACACATCGTACAATTATGCTGGAGGTCTTCAGGATCACCCCCAGGTACGATGATTCACCAGGACTGCAGGATTCAGCATATAGTCCTACAGTTCTGATTTCTTACAGTGAAAGGATACAAAGCAAAATTGGGAAAACAAAAGGAATGGGGTGAAGTCTTAGAACAAACCAGACTTCCAGGAGTCCTCTCCTGATGGAGTCACACAGGACATGCTTATTTCTCTCAGCAGTGAGTGGTGGCATGTATGAAATGTTATCTGCCAGGGACGCTTGTTAGACACTCAGCTGGGTTTTTATTGGGAGCTGATAACCTAGGCTGCCTCAGGCTGGCACCTATCAAAATTCTAAGCTTCCTAAAGGAAAGCAGGGGTTCAGGGTCAACCATATTGTTTGCACACACAGTTTAGGCAAAGTGAGCCACTCTTCTCAGTTGTGGGAATGATTCCAAAAGCCAAGTTGCTTAAGGGTCAACCCTGTAAGTAAACCTTTGAAAGGATAGCAGCAAAGCCTGCTAGGTTGAATCTTTCTGTAAAACAAAATATTATATATTATATGCTAATAAATTGGCATAGTGACACAATTCTATTACAGTATTTATATTTTGTTTATATAAATGAATAATGCATTATTTCTACAATAAAATTATTGGCGAAGGAATGATAAACAGGTTATCTCTGGAGGGTGGCAAGTGTGGAACTTCAGTGATACTAGAAAAAAAATTTCTTACTTGGTTTTGGGTTTATTTCTATTTATTCATATACTATTTATATATCAAGTATTATATACTGCGAAACTTAAGTTTTTTAAGCAAAACAGGAACATTTGGCTACCTAATTCTGTTTTTCCAAGATGGCAAGTTCTCATCCCTTGGTTCCACCTAGTATCACTCACTCTTAGTATTAGTCTTATTTTATGGTAGAATGGCAGCACCACCCCTTTTTTCCCTTCCCCATTAAGGAGTGGAAATAGGCAGTTTCACCCCAGAGAAACCACGAAAAGTTTTGAGAGGTCCTGTATTTTTTAAAAAATTGTTCAAGTACAGTTTTCTGCCTTTCCCCCCACCCCAGAGAGGTAATGTATTTTGCTCTGTATAATGCGCTCCCAACGTATAATGCACACCCATGTTTTTGTGTACATTATACAGGGGATTGTTATATCCATTATATACCCATGGCATGTAATCATTATACCCATGTATAATGTACATCCTTACTTTTCCCTCAAAAGTTTGGGCAAAAAAAGTGCACATTATATATGGCAAGACATGGTACAAAGTTTACTGAATTTTCCTTGTGGATTGGATTATGACTTGTGGTGGGGGTTGGGAGTGGGTGGGTCTTAAGGAAGATGCTTCCTGGTACAAGGAAGGCAAGAAACGAAGAAGAAACACTTAATCAGGGGGAACCAGGAACCCCAGAATCAATTCCCAGGTCCCACCTATAGACCTCGGGCAAGCCCTTGAGTCATGCTGTACAGGGAAGACATCTGAGTAGGTACTAACTTGGTAAGGACAAGGAGTCAGCAGTAAATTGATGAGCTCTTAAACACAATTGTAACTCTCCTGTAGAAAGAAGTTTCTAAATGAGAGCATGATTTGAAGAAGCCCATTCGAGACACTGAGAATTGAAGCCAATTTTCTAGGCATCAGGCAGGTTTATAAAACAGTCATTTCTGACTTTGTAAAGTTGACATTTCTGTTCAAGTAATATAATTTAATAAGCATAATGAGTGCCTATTATGACCAGACACTGTACATATGTTAATTTACTTAATCTGCATTACCCTGTTGGTAGCTTATATCCTCATTTTACAGAGATAGAGAGCTAAAGCTGAGAGGTAAAAAGAACATGCCCAAAACAGCTAGTTAGTATTAGAAGTAGGATTCAAGGCATTAACTTTAACAAAGATTCTAGGTCGAGTGTACAATAATAGATATTCCAAATAAGTACCTACTATGTGCCAGTTTCTCCCCTAGCAATTTTTTTTTTTTTAAGATTTTATGTTTAGAAGTGAAGGGAGGGAAACATCAATATGTGGTTGCCTCTCATGCATTCCCCACTGGGGACCTGGCCCGCAACCAAGGCATGTGCCATGATTGGGAATTGAACCGGCAACCCTTTGGTTTGCAGCCCGTGCTCAGTCCACTGAGCTACAGCAGCCAGGGCTGTAAGCATTTTTATTCTTTTAGCAATGCAGCATTGCATAGCATGTATTATCTTTATTTTAGAAATAATGTAAACTGAGGCAGGATGGTTCAACTTGCCCGAGGAACCCAGTTAAATTTTTGTATTATTATGGTTTGCAAAATTATTTTTATTTTACCGTTTTGGTCACTCATCAAACATTTGAGAGCTTGGTATGTGCTGGGCATTGGGGATTTAAAATTATTTAAGGCATGGGGCTGCCTCTCTGCTTCTAGCCTGGAGAAAGAAATGGATTGGTAAATGCGTGGTGTGGTGGGTGCTGACTGAGACAGTATAGCCTAGTAGGAATGTGAGCTCTGGAGCTGGATTGCCGGGGTTCAGATCCTGGCTCTGCGATAGTTTTCTTTGGAAGCTGGGATAAGTTAATTACCTTGCTATGGTTCTTTATAGAAATCTGTAAAATGAGGGTAATATTGAAGGGACGATTAAATGAGTTAATAAATATGACAGTTAATAGATACTACACTATTGTGGAGGTTTTCTTTTTTTCAGAGTAATAATTAGTGAAGGTCAGAAAGGACATTCCAAGCTTAATGAATGGCATGTATCAAAAGAGGAGAGAGAAGAGGGAGTTTCAGGGGGAAAGGGGAAGGGTTTACAGGAACAAAGTTAAAAGACACATGGATAAAAACTAGGGGGAGGGTGGTAATGGGAGGGAAGTTGGGAGGGAGGGGCGGGTGGGCTGGATTGGGGAGTAAAGGGGAGAAAACTGTGCTTGAACAATGATGAACAAATAAAATTTAAAAAAAGCAGAGGTGTGAAAAAAGTCACATTTCAGGAACTATAGAGAATGAGGAAATCAACCTGAATTCTGTGATTGAGTAGCTCAAGCTTCTTTAAATTGTATCCATATTAGAAATAGACGATGGTTATTTGTGCCACTAGATGGTAGTGTTTTCAAATAATCAGTGGTTAATTAGCTTACAATATTTAAAAAAATCTAATTGAAGTGTATTTGACATACAACATTTGTATAAATTTGTATTACGTTCTACTCTCTGAGCAAGTTCCATTACAATACAGTATTGTCTGCGTTAAAGGTGTTGTGCATTAAATCTGTAGGGCTTATATATCACTCGTCATAAGTTTGCACTCTCAAACAACATCTGCCCTCCCCCTTTCACCCCGATTCCCTGCTAATCATCATTTCCATTTTTATGTTTCTCTTTCAAATGCCTCATATTAGTGAGATCATACAGTACTTGTCTTTCTCTGTCTGACTTACCCACTTAGCACGTAGTGTCCTCAAGGTCCACCCATGTATTCTTACCCTAATTGGAAGTCCTTTGCTATTTCAAGTTGTAATTAAATACTTGTTTTCAGTAGTGATTGTGTCAGATTCACTTATAATGCTTAAAGTTTGCTGTTTTTCTGAATTATATTTGGAATTTGCTTAAGATAACAAGTTGTTTCTCTGACACAGTACTGATTGCTGTGCATTCATTAGATTATTTTGGAGTCATACTGTAAGTACATTTATTTCGTGTGGCAGCCTTAAAAACATTGTGTGGTTGAGTTTTGGTCCAAGTAATTTTTGCTGTGCAGTTAATGACAAGGCCCTGATTCCTTTGGCTGTCTGTCTGTCTGTAGAGTAACTCACAGTCTCGTGGTTTACCTTTACGCTGATACTGTGCCCTCAGCTAATACCAACTCGTTTTGGTGCATTACCGGTTTGTTTTCAGGAAGTGAAGGAGCTGGGTTTAGAGTAAGAAACGTATAAAATGTTTTCTGGTAACAAAACAGTATAAGCAGAAGGAGTTAACACAGTTGGAACAAGAGAGAATAATTTCCACAGGTGCACCTTGGCAAATGTAGGCTGTGGATGACATTTGCTCTGATTTCCAGTAATATTTTCAATTAATATGACGACAGTTTTTTTCACCTTGAGGCTAGCCAGTGGCAGTGTGGAGCACCATAGTATTGAAGAGGAAACCTGGGGCTCTAGAGGTGGAGTGACAGATCTGGGTTTGGATGTAGTAGCTGTGGGGCCTTTGGCGAGTAATCCTTTCGTAGCCTGTTTCTTCATGTAAAAGAGAGGAAAATGATACCCTCCAAGCAAGCTTGTTGAGAGGATGAGATGAATTGTTACTAGGCTAAGTTATATATGGATGGCCTTTTGGGGAGATTGAAGTCTGACTGTATCTAAACAAATGACACAGATTACTTGTGCATTTTAAAAGTCCTTTTAGCTGCATTTAACTGCTTTTGATTGTCCTTACCAAACATTTTATCATCTGTAGTAGTCTTTAGGTCTGTTATATGCCTATCTGTTTCACAATAATTTCCTAGTCTTAGGCTTTTATAGGTCCAGAAATCACATTATAAAATTTGTCACAAAGTGAACCTAAAATAAGCATAAAAGGATGTGTAAGATCTGGAGGAGAGACTAGCTGTGATTAAAATATGTGGTATAACAGTTCTTTGGGGGCAGGGAAGTGCTGCTTGAAGTCTTTTTATTTTTTTTTTAACCTTTACCAGATTAAAGAAAAAATAGTGCCTGCAGAAGCTTTCATCTCATAAGTAACTATCAGTGGTGCAGCTGTTAGTGTTAATGTAAAATCACTCGTAACGGTAATGCTATATAGGCAAAAATGCCTTGAAAAATCACTGACATTTCCAGTTAGATACTATTTTTTAAAAATCCTGTTTTTATAAATTGGGTACTTAAAACCACGCTACAAATTTTTATTTATTTATTTTTTTAGCTATGATTTCACACCTATGGATTCTTCTGCAGTCTACGTGCTGAGTAGTATGGCTCGTCAGCGTCGTGCATCTCTGTCGTGTGGAGGACCTGGAGGTCAAGACTTTGCAAGATCTGGATTTAATAAAAACTGTGGCTCACCCGGATCCTCACAGCTCTCTTCCAGTTCTTTGTATGCTAAAGCTGTCAAAAATAACAGCTCAGGGACTGTGAGTGCCACCTCTCCTAACAAGTGCAAAAGACCAATGAATGCCTTCATGCTTTTTGCCAAAAAATACAGAGTTGAATATACTCAGATGTATCCAGGGAAAGATAACAGGTAAAAATAATGATGGTTCTAAATAATTAACCCTTCAGTGCATTTCACAGGAACTGGGACAAGTACTTATTCTGCAGATCCTTATTATTGAAGTCTTTGTTTTCTTAGGTTGACAGTGAAGTAAAGAGTGTAAGTGGAGTTTTTAGTGTTATAATTATTTTATAATACTTAGGTAACTAGGTTATCCAAGTGGTAAGGACCTGCCTTCTAAAGTAGTAGTATTAAATGTCATTTACCTATTAAAGGACACAGTTCTAACAACAGTCAGTTCCATCTTCATTGAAAAGCTTTATGGAAAAGTCTAGCTCCTGCCTTGGCTGGCGTAGCTCAGTGGATTGAGTGTGGGCTACGAACCAAAGCATCGCAGGTTCGATTCCCAGTCAGGACACATGCCTGGGTTGCAGGCCACGGACCCCAGCAACTGCACACTGATGTCTCTCTCTCTCTCTTTCTCCCTCCCTTCCCTCTCTAAAAATAAATAAATAAAATCTTTAAAAAAAAAATCCCCAAAAAAAGCAAAGTATAAAAAAAGAAGAGTCAAGTCTAGCTCCTTCCTTGCATTAGATCTCATTATTTAACAGTCGTGTCATAGTATCGAATGTGCGGGCACTGGCAGTGATAACTGCCAGATCTGTCCAGACTAACCCTAGAGGTGCCCTCAGTGGGCCTGGGAATAAAATTAACTCCAGTCCTTCTGTTCTGTTTGCTTTGCTGCACGCTTACCTTATCTCAGAATTCCCTAATGCTCCCTCCCTCTCAAACCAACCAAGCTTTCCAGGTATGAAAAGTACCTTCTTCCCGTCTTCATAGTTCCCTGACAATTAAAACTGCATCTCTTACACCCTTGATAGCATGAGTCAAATGATTATCCGCATGAAATAATCAGGGTTTGTTTTGTGAACTTTATTTATATATATATATATATACACACACACATATAGTTCTAAAATATAATTGACATAGTAAATGATTTCAATATTTGTATATTGCAAAATGATTACAGCAGTAAGTTAACATCCATTGCCAGTTTATTTCTTGTGATGAGAACTTTCAAGATCTACTTTCTTAGCAACATTCAAATAAGCAATACAGCATTAAGTGTCACCCTGTGTTAATGTCACACCCCCAGTACTTACCTGTTTTGTAGCTGGAAGTTAGTGCTTTGTGACCCTCTTCACCTATTTTGTACCCAAGCTCCCCCACTGCTGCTAACAACCCGTCTGTTCTCATGAACCTGAGTTTTAAGTAGTTAACATTGAAAAAAAGAAGCTACTTTTATTGAGTGCATCCCTGATGTAGGAATTCACACACAGCTGAGTATTTCTCCCTGGTTTAACTGGTGAATGTGTCGACCATTATGTGGTATCTTTGACCTAGAGACGAGCAAGCACTGGTTTTTATTTTAATAAAGGAAGGTGCAGTACAGTAACAGTACTTGATTGCATCCACTTACTGGATTAAAATATTTACTGCACATTTTATTTGTTTTTAAGTAGTAGAGCTTCTGTAGTTGCTGTTCTGTAAATCTTAGAAGCAGACAACAACGACACCTGAAACAAAGCCCAGATGGGCATCTGTAGCTGCCCTGCGGGTTACTGTGAAATCACTTGCTTGAGGGCGCTCCCTGCAGAAATGAAAGTCACTTACAGAAAGCTGTGTATGCTTACGTGTTTAAACCTCGTTCACTGTCAGAGCACTCTGCACTTGACGAAGCGCACCTGTTGAGACGTCTTTTCCACTGCTCAGAACAGTTTTTGAACTCACTTGGATATCTTTCAGTGCTTTTGCCATTTTTGTGTCACCTTTTCCACATCAACAAGAGTTTCCCTTTGAGGACTTTCTTCATCCAGGGAAACCAAAGAGAGTTGCTTGGGGCAGGGGATGAGATCATGTGAATGGGCAGGGTGGGGCACGGGGGTCATGCCAGTCTTGTTGAAAACGGGAGTGGGCAGGTGCACTCATAACTCACCCATCGTTAAGTGAGCAAATGCGTTGAGTCTTCAAACAGAAATTTCACTGAAGATGAATGAATGCAGCCTCTGGCGACACCGGCTGGTGTGCTGACACAGATGGGCTCCTAGTGCGCTCACCCAGCAGGGGGTCACCTAGAATTACCTTCTGGCCCTCCCTCCAGAAGATCGTTCCATTTTTAAAAAAATTAATTTATTTTGCGAGGGAGGTCCCCTCCTGTACATACTTCATGCAATTATTCCAGGACCTTTTGTTCTGTACAGGTGCCATGGAATTAATGGTTAAAAGCTCTTCATAGAAGGAAAATGGTTTATGTCTACATGTCCTGAATGAGACTATTTTAAGTAGGTTTAGGAACATACTAATATAAACAGAAAATAACTTCAGGTTTCTATCATGAAGTCTTAACAGTGTGACTACTTTCCCTTTGAGTTTATGCAGTTTTCCCAAGTGGTAAGTGCAAATACTGCTTAGGGTTTCAGTGGTGTTGTCTTAGGAGGTAAATACTAGGGTTTGCTATTTACTGCCACATTTTTACGTGGCTGCTTGAGTGAAGAAAGACTTAAAATTACTTGACAGGTTATGGGCACAAAGAATAGCTTTTAATACAAGATAAATACTTTGTGCTGCTGCTATTGTCTGCCTTAATATCTTAAATGTCTTAAAAACCAATGTACCAGGATAGATGCAATGGTAATTTAAAACATTTCTTTGAAATAGTTAACTTCTTTCTTTAAACTGAATTTTGTACAACAGCCATTTTTTAACTGTTTCAGATGTCCTTTGACAATTGGAAATGTTGGCATTATCCCAGGAGGCTTTAACTGCCAAGATTCTGATAAATGGACCATATGACTGAGATTTTACTGGAAACAAGTACTATGGTCTTGATTTGTTCCCTCCTCTATGTTGGAGATTTTTGTCCTTTTTCCTTCTATATTATCTTCCTGAAGTAGTAGCACTTGACATGAGTTTTATGAAAAATTCTTGCCCTCAGCAGTGTGTAAATGTTTGTTTTTGCAGAGCCATAAGTGTGATCCTCGGTGACAGGTGGAAGAAAATGAAGAACGAAGAGAGAAGGATGTATACATTAGAAGCAAAGGCTTTGGCTGAAGAACAGAAACGTTTAAATCCTGACTGTTGGAAAAGGAAAAGAACCAATTCAGTATGTTTCAACAAGTAGTTGCTTAACATTGTCTTCACTCTTCTGAATAGTACTGGAGTGTTGCAGCAGTTGTTAGAGCCTTTAGAAGACTGTGCGGACACTGTTTCTCAGCCTTTCTGTACTTCAGAACCTAAGAGAGTTTTTGTGCCACCGCACTAGGCGGGCTTCCTTCCTTCTCGTTACTCAGTGTCATCGAGGCTTCCGGCATGGAAGGTAGAAATGTTAGACATGCATGTGTAGAATGTCGGAAATGTTGAGGTATAAAAATAAATTTGGAATAGTATTTGGGGGGGTTGAAAAATGGGTGTTAATTAATATCAGGAATTTTTTCTAATTTGGGGGTGGTATGTCTCAACAGCCTTTTTTTCCTTAATTGGTGAGGGGTGATAGAGGAATGGGGGGGTATAGGGGTACATTACCTAACCTTCATGAGGACTGCTGACATAGGTATTGTTTCTAGATTAAAGAAAACTCCAGGAAAGAGAAGAAATAGACAGGTCCAGGAAGACTGGTGGAAAAATTTGCACCATAATGCTACCTTTAATAGACTTGATTCTTAGAACTTTGCTATTAATACACTTGTATATTTTAGGTGTTTTTAGATTAATTACAAGAAAATATTGTATGATAGAAAAGAATGAGCTCAATTTGAAATACCTAAAAAATAAAGGGCAGACGTCGGTTTGCAGCAGGAGGACTGGCCAGGGTGTCTATGCCTGGTTCTTTAGGGTAACTTGCACTTCACATCTGTTTACATTTTTCAGGAATTTCTTTTAAAGAAATAGTGGTCAGATTCCAGTATAAAAGGGTGGCTGAACTAGATTTTCAAAGTTCTTGACTACCTTAGGATTCCATGGAGGACTCTGCCTGCATCCCTTTTTCTGCACCTCAAGTTCATTTCTCTCCTCTTTATCTTCAAAGATGTCTTGAATGCTTGAGTCAGATACTAGTAAAATATTTAAAATTCTCACCTTTGAGAAAGTGATTTTTTAAAAAATATTCTTATAAACGTTACCTGTCTGCACTTTGATTTGTAGAGTTACTATTGTCTATTGATCTGTAAACATGAACTGAGTTTTAATTTTATCTCCACAGGGCTCACAACAGCATTAAACTGGGATGCTCACATTGTCTGCATTTGCATAAACCTAGACTGCTGATGGGAAGACTTAAGATCATGGTCTCACATTTGTCCAGAATTCCTGTGACCATAAGATACTGAAAGCATTGAGTCTTGAAATGATTTAATAATAAGAGTGAGGATTTGCTTTCTCCATTAGAACATTAAGTAAGCTAAAACTATCAACATTGTAAACCAAATTGCCTTATTTTTCTTCCAAACTTCACATATGTCTATCAGGTAATATAGGCTTGAAAATTGATATCCTGTGGTGCTAAAAAGTACAGTAGAAAGAGAGGAGAAGTGTATACATGTTTTATTTTAAATTGTACAAGAGGGGAATTTAAAAATATGTAACTGCTGTTTATACATCGGCTCCTTACTGCTTATTAATCTGCATTGTATAATGGAACGAAACAGAAGCTGGGAGTTGGCCTTTCTTTGAGCAGCCACCACGTGGCTCAGCAGCTGTGCCAAACACAGGAGCTCTCGTCTGGCCAGTGCCAAGAGGCTACCAGAACATGCGGCAGGTGGCTGGCGGCGGTCTCGGCGGAAGAGCTGCCGGCTGCAGTCACCCGAGCGTGTTGAGGTTGTGCACCAGGTGGCAGCACCCGTCCGTCACTGCCAGTGGAGCCCTGGCCCGGGCCACGGTGAAGCTAGTAGCATTGGGGTGTAGTCACTGTAATGGTGCTGTTAACAGTCGATACCGTTGTACTTTCAGTTTTGTGTTCTGTATCTCCTCAGCCACGTATCTTAAATATCTTACTTTGTCGTCATATCTTACGGCGGGGGCAGACCGCACTTACCGCAGTGCGGCACTTGCACTTTACCCCTCCAGCTGTCCGCAGTCAGCGGACACCGCAGCGCGGCTGCGGGCTCTGGGCTGCAATCATGGCTTCTCACGTTACGTCCCAAGTGGTGTTTCTGGGCAGGAATCACAGCTGTAAGATTGATTTCAGTTCCTTACACTCATGATGTTGCCCCTAAATTTTGCACACTATATTCTTGTATATTATTTCAAATAAAATGAAAAAAATTGTTTATCTCTGACTTCTGCTGATTGGTTTTGACTTAATGTCACGTATGAGACATCAGAGTAACAGGTTCAGGAGATGGAAAATAAGTTGTAGATGTGGTTTTAAGCATCACATTAAAAAGAAAATGTTAGTAGGACAAGGGCAACAGAAAAATAAAACCTAGATTATTATCTATTAGAATCTTTGTACAGTAAAAATTTTTATTTTTGACTTTGCAACAGACCTGAAAGTCTGCTTTTAATAAAATGACACACACACTGTAAAGACAGCCTTTCTTTATTACAGATACTGTGTGACAGACTGAAGTAGCCAGTTAGCTCTCCGTCTCTGGGATGTGCCAGTGGTTCCCAGACTTTGCTGCATATCGGAAACACGTGGGAATGTTTTATAAAACATACTAATGCCTGGCTCCTACTCCACATGTCTTACTGTGCAGTACAAATTAATACCAGGGTGTTTTTTGTTTTTGTTTTTTTTTAATGTTCCACCACTGATTCTAATGTGCAGCCAAATGTAGGAACCACTTGGGCTGTATATCTGGTGAGAAAGCAAACCAATTGGGAGAAGCAAGGGTACTTAACTGTATAACCTGATCAGGTACCTTAAAAAGCAGTGGGGACTCAGTATGCGTATCTGTGGGGGACTTGGTTAGGTGATGGGAAGGAAATTTTAGCTAGCCTTGTAGAAAAGCTTAAAAGGAGAGAGATGAGTTGAAGGTCTTTGTAGAAAATCAGGTCCCTGGAGTTTGAAGGTGGTGGTGATTTTTGACATTTTATGCTACTTTAAAAAAGGCTAAAGAGATCAACAGAAAAAGCTGTAGGAAGTACAAAAATGTTGATTATATTCTTAAGGTAGTGACTAGTGGCTTTTTAGAGTACATATTTAAACTGCCAACTTTGAATGGGTTAGCACAAAATGGAGATGAACACTTCAAATTCTTACTGAAGAGCAGACATAGCTTTTTGAAGCAGTTGAACCATTATGGGGTAAACTGGAGCAAATTCTTTGCCTTCTCTGCTTCTTACTGACTGAACATAAGCCTCCAGGGCTCCCCTGAAAATAAAAACAAAAACTTTGTCAAAAAATTATACAAAATAAAATAGCTTAGAGGGTGTCAATATATAAAAAAGAAGCAAGCCCATTTCTGTAACTGCTCTGCCCAGTTCCATAAGCTAAATGACCAAACAGCCTTAACATTGGTAGTGCTGCTGTGGGTAAGGTACAAACCACCTTTTCCAGTCTGTGTGGTACTTGGTGGTCTAATTAACAGAGGCTCTCTGGCCTCTGTGATTGTTCCCAGTCTCCCTTTCCTGTTTCTCTGTCAGACCTCGGAAAAGTCACATGCGGCTTGCTCCCATTCAGAGCTCACTCCGAGGGAAGGCGTGCTCAGGAGCGTGGGGGCTGGGGCCTCAGGTGCACACTGTGACACCAGTAGGTGCACTGTCATTTGATAGAACATAAACCCACACGGAGAACTACTCTTGGGCTCAAACTTTTGGCAAGTGGTGGGATAATAAGGCAGTTGATTTAGTCACAGGTATGTGATACGAGCCAGTTATTTACGAGTATAATGTTCTCATGGTTAGGTCAGGTGGTTAGCAAATGGCCCACAGGCCAAATCTAGCTCTGTGTGTGTTTGGGTATCGGTCGTGGTGGCTTTACAGTGGCACAGTTGAACAGCCAGGCAGGGCCACATGGCCTGCAAAGCCTAAAATACTTGGTATCTGGACCTTCATGGAAAGAGTTTTCAATCCTTGAACCAGATGATCTGTTTGTTAGATCACATTTCAATGGAGCTAAAACAGTAGTTAAAAGTAATTATTGGTCTATTTAAGTCCCAGGTATAATAATCAAATTTTTAATATTAATACTGTGTAAAATTGCACAACCCTGAGATTAGAACATTTCTATAAAGATGTAAGTTAATACCATTAGCTCACATACTGTCTCAATTCCCCCTAATACCTAATTCTTAACTGGTTGATTTGCTCCCAAACACTGAAAATGTTAATCCTTAATCAGGTTTGTTCATTATTTTCGTGTAACTGTGGGGAATGTACTTGCCTGGGGCCTGTCCAGCTCATCACTCCCTCTGCAGGGCCCCTCCACCCCCACTGTTCGGTTTCACGGTCTCAGCCCCTTTATTTCCAGCCCTGACCTCCCTGCCGATGGTTGTTTTCTTCCTGCGTTCTGGGTATTTTTACCTGCTTCCTTCCAGATCCCTCAGACTTACCTGTCAGAAACCTAGGGCAGTGGAAACCCAGAAAACCAAGGTACAGCACCAAGAGTGAACCCTAATGTAAGAGATGGACTTTGGGCGATAGTGATTTGTCAGTGTCGGTTCACGGATTATTATAAACAAACCACTCTGGCAGAGGATGCTGATAATGGGGGAGGCTGTGCACGTGGGCAGGAGGGATGTATGGGAAACCTCTTCCATCTCAAATTTGCTGTGAACCTAAATTTGCTCTGAAAAAATGAAATCTATCAAAAAACGAAGGGAAAGAAATGTAGGAAAGAAACCACCCATAGGGCAGAGTTCTGCCCACCTTTCCCTATTGCCACAAAAGGCACCATCATCTCTCAAAAGCTCCCCTTCGATGCTCCACTTAGTTATCAAGTCTTACTTTGTCTGTGTATTGCCACATCCAGTCCCTTCTCTCTCCTTTGCTTCAGTTTGTACCCTGCCATTGTGTGTGCCTAAGTGCTGCTGTAGCGCTGTAGGTGGTCATCCCAGTGCCAGCTCAGCCCACAGGCCATTGCTGGCCATGCCCTGTTCCCTTGAGGACGGTGTAAGCTCACTGCCTTCAGTCCCACCCCCACTCTGGGTGTGCTACTGCTGGCTTCTAGACAGGGATGTGCCCTAAAAGGCCACTCACCTAACCAGTTTCCATAGTTTGTGTCACCAGTACACATGCAGAGCAGCTTCGCCCTGTTTGTGACTCCAGGTCCCATCTCCGTGCCCACCCAGGGGGAGATCAATGGTGTGGGTGCATAAAGATGCCTGTCTGTGCCACAGAAGGGCCTGCTCTGAATACCTCAATATTAGGACTCCTTCTCTTAAGCCTTTCTGATCTTCTTCATCCTCGGAATGCCCTCCCTTTCTTGTTTTCTTCCTCGTAGAGCTATTTACCTAGGATCCAGCTCAAATGCCCTCTTTTTGAGAAAGTCTTTCCTAACTCCAGGCAGCATAAAAGAATTGATGCCACTTTGTTGATGCACCTTCTGCATCAACAGCCCTGGCTTAGCAGAATTCCAGCGCTTGGGGATCCCTGAAGGCTGGCTCCATTCTCTGTTCAGGGCCTTCTCACAGGATGCAGAGGACTGGCTGCCTTTATTTAAGCAGACGCGCTGGTATTCCAGTGTCTGCTCCACCACCTGCTGCACGATCTGGGCTCCGTTTGAGCCAATTTGCTTTGAGCAGGAGGTTGACACTTCTACCACAGGAGAATTACCTGTTTGTTGGTCAGTATCCCTTTTAAGCTGTAACTTAGAGGGTTACAGCTGTTTTGCTCATTTATGTAACCCTAGGACCTAGTGCTTGACAAGTGCGTGATCAGTGACTAAAAAAATGAATGGACATACAGGATTATAATGAAAAGTAAAGCAAAACTGCAGAAGAAAGTCAAGGAGAAACATGATTGTTGGGTCCTCAAAAGAAGCAAAGTCCTGCCAAGTGGAATTCAGTGCTGTCAGAACAAAGTCTTGTGAGAGGCCTTAGTTCACGTCAGAGCTGAGCTTTAGTGAGGCTCTTTCTTCATGAAAAAAGAAACTTGCTTCTTTTAGTAACTTTTCAAGTTGCTATGGTATCCTGGGCAATCGCCTCACTCCCCAAAGTGGCCCCTGGAGATTTACACACCGTAGAAAAATCCCCAAGGGCCCTGACTGTCTTTGAGACGGTGTGTGTAGGTATCCGTCTCAGGATGAACACACTGAAGTTCTCAGAAACCAACTGCTCTGCAGTGAACGGATTAGACCCCTTTTATCTGATGCAATACAAAAATCGACTCTGCAGTCTCACTTGCATTCAAAAGGATAAGGCATATGACCTACACAATATGTGGAAGGAAGTTCAGAAATGAGTTTGGTTAGTGTTTTTGGTATTCATCAAAATCATCAGAACTACAAAAAGAAAAACAGATTAAAGCTGCCCTCCTACATAAAATCAGAGCAAGGTTTTCAAGCAATTATTCAATTACTTTATTTGCTTGAGCAAAACATAAGCTTTCTTGGAAGTCAGGCTAAGCATTATGTAAGAATCAGTCCCAACACTGGTTTGTAACCAAAAGGATTATTAGTTACCCTTATTTGAAAAAAAAAAAATCAGTACAGGAATTGCGCAAAGGATTAGTAAAGGAATAGCTTGTAACATGGCATCCCTCCTCTGTGACACAAACTAGCCAAGTGGAGGCTTTTCTGGAACACAGACTTGGTTTTGTCAGGCATTAAATATCAAGTGTGCTTGGTACTGAAATGCATAAATGACTTCAAGGTCTACCACGTGCCTTCACAGGCAGGTAAACCCCTGGCTTCCCTGGGCTCTGTCCTCCCTTTCGGACGCATCTCCAGCGCCAGATTCCAGACTGGTAGGTATCTAGTGCCTCAGGGACCCCAGGGGCAGAGACCAAATGTCGCCCTCCATCCACGGGGGTTCGAAGCACAGGAGCTGGGGAATGGTTCCTAGCTTGTGGGCCTTGGACCAGGGCAGGAGGGCAAGGGGTCCAACCTGGCACCAAAAACTGCATGGTGAATGCACAGATAAAAATTACCAATAGGTAAATAAAGCCTGTACACATTTTTGACATCACGAAGGTGTTCTACGTAGATGATGAACAGCAAGGAGAAGAGCTGCTGCCCCCCGACAAATGCCAGAAGTAAGTGGGTTTGCGGCCAGTCCCACCACTTCTGCAGAACTTGAGGAACCTTTTCATCAAAACTTCGGCCTTCCTCTTTACTGACAGCACGTTCAGCATTTACAGACCCGCAGGTCTCCCCCAGGGTGCAGCCTCACGCGTGGCGGCACCCTCGTGGCTGGGGCTCCCGCCTGGCAGGTGCTGAGTAGGCGTAACTTCCCCCCTTACACCACTTGACCCCATGAGCCAGTGGTTACTCTAATTTTAAAATTAACTTGACAAGTATGCACACAAGCTCCAGAGAAACATCTGTGTCCAAAGGAAATAGTAGGAAGGCAGGCAGAAGAGAGCTCATTATCTGCCATTTATTCACAGCAGCAGTCGCACTGCCCTCCATTCGCCCTCCTTCCTGGCAGCCAGCACACTGTGCCCGGAGGGACAGATGAGTAAGTAACAAGGTTTGCCCCTATCGCTAAAACAGATTTACTGACATTTAAAGAGCAACACTCGCCCTGGGTTTATCTGCAGGGGAAAGAAATTCATCCAGTAGCGCTTTAGCATGCAGGGAAAAGAGAGTTTGCAGTAACAAATGAGAAAGGACAGTCAGGACGAAGCCTTGTCCACAGCCGGGGCTGCTGCAGGGGCCGCTGTGGGACCTCCGGGGAGGGTTCCATTAGCTGCTCGGAGTGTGAAGATTCTGGTATCAGACGTGGAGGAGATGGACAGACCTTATTTAAAAAGCGTGACATTATTTCTTAGCATGATTTTCAGTTGCTAATTATAGGCTTAGCAACAGCACTGCTGATGAAATCACCCAGGAGACATTTTTGAAGAGTGGTAGAAGACGACGGACCTGTAACTGTCCACAGCAGGATGGCTGCTGCAGATGGACTCATTCCAATTTGTTAAGAAGATAAGAAGGAACCCTGTTTGACTGACTGAATTCTAAATACTCCTCTATCACCCCCAAGTGGGTTGCAGCTGAGTGAGTCTTTGGGACCCAGAACAAAAACGCCACAAAGACCACAAATCCCCAAGTCAGCCCAGGCCGTCTTTTCTGAGGGTGCTTTGCACTGGTCTCATGCATTGCTGGGAAGCTCACCTGGTGTCCTTTCCCACTGGGTCTGATGCTCATAACTGAGAAGAGGAACACACATGCAAAGGCAGAGAGCAGGGGCCAAGCGGATCTACTTTTCATTCACAGAGGAGCACGGGGGGTGAGGGGCTCAGGCAGGCTCCCCACCAAGCCTGAGAGCTCCGTGCCTCTCCCTGAAGCTGGGCCGGAGCTCCTCAGGGACCGCACAGAGCCCCTCTCCTTGGTGGGGTCCTTCACCTAACACCAGGCCAGCGGGTCTCCGCCTTGGCTGCGTGGTGGAACTGCCGGGACAGGTATGACAGCCTGAGGCCAGGTCCTAGCTCCTGAGATTCTCAGGTAGTCAAGAGTGTGGCCTGAACACCGGGACTTTTCAAAGCTCTGTAAGATGACTCCTGTGTGTGCACATGGTGGACACCACATCACCACATTGGCCTTGGGGAACCCAACTCAGCACCTGCACTTAGGCTCAACTAAGCCTCGTTCGGGGCTGTGATCCCCAGACCAGCATCCAGGGGACCCTCTGGGAGAGCTGCAGACGGTTTCAAGAGCTACCGAACAGGCACAGCTGACTGGGTTTGGAGGATGAAGGCGACGAGGGGCTGAATGGTGACTTCAGGCTTTCTAGCTTGCTGGGTAAGTGATGGTGACACCTTATCCAAGACGTGGGGTCTACAAGAATGAGCAGATTTGAGAGGAAAGATGATTTATTTTTGACATTTTGGGGTTGAGGTTTCTGTGGAGCTTTGCGAGGTGACATATGATAGCGAGTCTGCTGGGCTGAGGCTCTAGGCGATCATGGTGGGTCCCAGACCCGGGAGCCATTGGGGTAGAAGCAGTCACTACGGTCATAGGTCTGGATGAGCTCACTTGGGGACCAAAACACAGGGAGAACATGAAGGGAAATGAGCCAGGAACAAACGTCGGGAAACAGTGGCATTTAAGGAGTGAACGGAAGACAGGGAAAAAATGGCCAGAAAGGTCAGAACAGAAGATGACTAGGGTGCCCTGGAAGCTCCAAAGAAGGCTGGACTGTGTCTCGGTTTGCTCTGGGTCCCCAGGGCTCGCGCTCAGTGAGCATCAGCAGGGAGCTGCTGCGGGGCACATGGTATCTAAATCGCTGCTGGCTTTGTCCTGGTTTTCTACTAATAACTCATCAAACTTTCGAGTAGTTTTAGAAGTTTACTCACATCTGTACTCCACCAATTCAATAACTGTAAAGTGAAAATAAAGCAGAAAATGTGAAGCTAAGACAAAGGGTCTTTTCATAGCTGAAGCTGGTTTTCAAAAGCAGAAACGCATATTCCTAGGGCTGCATCGGCATGGGCCGGCACCGCAGGGATGTGAAGACTTGGGAGTGAAGGAAGCAGGAAGCAACCACTGCGGTGCCCAATGGTACTCTCACGGCCCCTTCCCGGGGTGCCCCTGCGGTGAGGTGCCTGCAGCGCAGACGCGCCCTCACGTGCACAGGCCCACCGGGCACTGTTCCTTCCCTCCCCTGCGTCTCCCACTCTACCCGCGCTTCTGAAACAGACGGGTGCCCCTGGAACACATGGCTTTACCTGATGAGGAGGAGTCTGTCCTTCTCGGATGGATGGTCGTCCAGCCACTGGGAGAAGCGTGCATGGGACCATTCTGCCCTCTGAAGGGGTGAAACACAGTTAGAGAAGGGCACACATTCTGTGAATGGCAGCAAGTGCTGGTTCGAAGAGTGCTCTTAAGGGTTCCCAAGGTGAAACTACCTCCAACAGCTGCCAGAGGAAAGGTGGCGCATCTGCTGGGGCGCCTTCCTAAACCCCAAGGAGACTTGTGGGTTTGCCAAGGGGAGGTGGGTCAGCAAAGGAAATGCAGCCTCTATCAAAGAAGCTTTATGAACATAAACTACCACATTTTTTGGACCATAACACACACCTAGGTTTTAAAGGAAAATGGGGAAAAAATTTTGAAGCAGAAATGTGGTAAAATATTTAATATCATAAATAACATATTTCACCAATGTAAATGTCAACAGAACTCAACAGCAGCATTAACCACCACTATTCCTCCCAAACTGCAGGGGAAGTGGGGGGAGCATCTTATAATCTGAAATTGAGTTACTTGTGTCCTCATTATTTAAAGGCCTTATTCTGAATTCATTAGGTAATTCTTACACCGCAGGGGCCCACGACTAAAAGGGACAAACGGAAGGCCACGCATGCATTCCGTGCATGGGGCTCGGGGTTCACAGACTGAAGAGGGAGGACTCACAATGGGTTGTGGCCTCACATCAATACCTGGAAGGGGGATTTCAGCTCAGCGGGCGCTCTCGTGAACAAAAACTGAATGATAATGCTGAATGGAATGAGGTCCCCCACGGCAGGACTGCTGGCCACGTGTTCGCTGGTCTGGAAGAGGAGGGGTCTGAAAGGGGGAGAAGCAGGGTTACTTCATGCTGGTCAATACTGAAAGAGGTGATTTGGTGGAAAAATCAAAATAGCATATTAGAATAGAATAGAATAGAATACCATAGGAGTATAACAGCATAACAGAAGAATGAATCATAGCATTCTTCCTAAACCGGCCAATTCTTAACCATTTCTTAACTCTACACTCAGCCTGCACACCCACACACACCCACATACTCTGCCAGGCTTCCCCGCCATCAGCTCTTTCCTTGTCCCCCAGCTCCCTGGCCTACAGGTCCCACTTTGCTGTCAGCAAAGTCCCTCCTAGAACCCATCTAATTAACAGGCTAAACTCAAACCACACAGTAAAGCCTTCAAGCAGTTATAATTAACAACTTCTTATCTTCATCAAAACTTTCAGCTTTTATTTTAAATAAAATCCTCTTTTGGGCCATAATCCAAGGTGGGTAAATTCAAACATTTTCTACACAACTTTTTAGAGGCCAATTATATCTTTGTATACACAAAATTATGTCTTTGCTGAACATTGCATCAAATATTTATTCTAGCTCCCTTCTAATGCGCTACATGTTGGGGTCACCATCTACCACACAGAGGCAGGCAGGGAAACCTACCCCACTATCAGTCACCTGCCACCTTGTCAGAAGGCTGGCAGGAATAATTAGAAACTTACTGACCTCTCCTCGGCTTTGGGTGCTCGGAGGAACGGGAGGCGGTTAGAGGCCTGGCTGGCGGTGAGAGGTAAGATGGCAGCCCCATCTGACAGAGAGCGACGATGCCCACCCATGAGAGCAGCTCTGGGTCCTGGGCTCCTTCCTCACCCCACCTCGACCACTCCCGTCCACAGCTGAAGGCCCGCACAGACCACAGGCCAGCCTCTCCCAACTGAAGCTCAGCTGGGGTGTCCAGTCAGGAGTGTTCTCAACAGACAGGTGATTCTTTTGACATTTTGTTGCATGCAAAATGTCATTGGAAAGAATGTCTTTATATTAATTATTCTATAGGTAAAATCTATCTCTGGGCAGATTTTTCTAATTTCAACTGTTTTATCAAATAATATTTATCAGTAATGTATTTTATGTAATTATTATAGAAACATTTTGGTTCATTTGTGTTGCCTATCACCAGAAACCAGTACTGCTCCAAACTGAACGCTGCCTGGGGCCACAGCTGAGGTCCCCCACGGCCGCACGGAGTGCAGTACGTGGGCCTTGACAATTTTCAAGGCCTGAATCACCTCTCAGTGTTTTATGCTGCAGAACTTCAGGCAAGGAGTCCAGCACCTCATCAGGGACAAAGACGTGCTGCGGGAGCTCCGGTCTTTCTGCAGGCGTCCCGGTAAGTCCTGTGCTGGTGTGGAGGACGCTTTCTCCATCCGGGTGAAAGCAAAGTGCCTAGTTTCAGGAACGGCAGCAGCAACAAGAGCAACAGCCTCCATATAGAGCAGTGGGCCCCAACCTTTTTGGCAGCAGGGACTGGTTTGTGGAAGACAATTTTTCACGGACTGGGGGTGGGGGATGGTTTCGAGATGGTTCAAGCACATTACAGTCAAGCTCACCTTCTGCTGTGTGGCCCAGACTGGTGCCAGTCCGTGACCCAGAGGTTGGGGATCCCTGACATATAGCACTTACAAGGTGTCCGGCACTATTTTCAAAGCTTTATATGTATATATGTGAACTCACTTATTCCTCTAAAAACCTAGTGGGGGGTAAAGAATCAAGTACAAGCTAGAAAAGGGCAGGGTAAGGATTCAACAGCCCCAGGCTCTTAGTTTTGCTCTTCAGCCCCTTTGAGGATCTCAATGGTATCTCAAAACTGCTTGCCCTGTTTTCAAACCAGATGGTCTCTCAGTGAGAGAGAAGAACCCTGGAGAGAGGATGGTTCAGAACTGTCAACACCCCTATAGAGGAGCCAACCTGAGCTTCCAGCAAGATGGCAGCACAGGTAAACATGGTACTCGCCTACCCCCACAACCACCTCAGAATTACAACTGACCTACAGCACCACCACCATTCAGAACCTCTTGATATCTGGCTAAACAGAAGTCCTATATATAGGGTTATACAGAACAACTCATCAAGACTGGTAGGAAGGATGGAGAAGCAGAACGTGCTGCTACCATACAATGTATGGTAGTTAAAAATCAAGAGGGAAGCCCTGGCTTGTGTGGCTCAGTGGATTGAGCGCTAGCCTGTGAAGCAAGGGATCACTGGTTTGATTCCCAGTCAGGGCACACGCCTGGGTTACAAGCCCGGTCCCCTGTACGGGGCATGTAAGAGGCAACCACACATTGATGTTTCTTTCCCTCTCTTTCACCCTCCCCTCCCCTCTAAAAATAAATAAAATATTTTAAGAAATCAAGAGGGATACCTTGGCTGCAAAGGTACCCTCCCCTGAGGAGTAAGAGGTCCTGGCCCTACCCCAGGCACCCTAGTCCAGGGTCCCAGGAAGAAAAGTCCCTATAACTTCTGGCTGTGAAAACCAGCAGGGATTATGGCTGAGATGAAAGGCTGCTGGAGTCCCAAGTATTCCTCTTAAAGGGCCCACACAGGGGCTTAGACTGACTCATTCCGAGCTCTAGCTCGAAAGGCTCCAGGGACTTGCATGAAGGATCTGAACTGTCTGGCTTCAAGGTGAGAGCTGGAGGGGCAGCGTGCTCCCAGAGAGCCCTCCCCGTACAGAGTCAGCAGGTAGGCACCATATCTGAGTCTCCCTCAACCTCCTTAACACTGTTTACCCCACCCTGGTGATTGATTCCAAGACCCCACCCAACCTGACACGCAGGCCCACCCAAGCCATTCCCAGCTACTTTTCCATACAAATGGTCTGTGCTGGCTTAAGCTGTAGACTTCCCTAAGCCTCTCAATGCATCACAAATCCCAGACAAGCAGCATCTGGCCTCAGCATGCCCCATACCTCCTGCTAAGCAGCCTCAGGCCTGGCACTAGTGACAGCCAGCCTTGTATGCAGCTTGGCATCTCCCCGACACCTCCAAGCTCAGCACAAGTAGGAGCCATCTGTAGATCACTTCATAGCTCATGCTGGGTGCCTCTGGCCTACAATTCCTGGGAGGTCCCAGAGCCAACACACCCTGTCTTTAGCTTCAGACCACACCAAAGCACCACACAACCACCTCCATGAACGACACCTTCAAGTGGTGGACTCCTCAGGCACCAGAGCCCCACTGAAATGAGTTTTGCTTTGTGGGGTCAGCTCCTGAACAGTAGATCCTCCACTGTAGTTGTGGTCAGTCTTCCCAGCACACTGGCCTGGGAGTAAATAACTCCCATTGACCTGCAAACAGCAATGAAGGCCCAAAACCAGTGTACACACCCCACATTAGGGGGGTGCACCCAAAATGCCCAGGTTGGTTGATGGGGGAGGCTGCATTACTGGGCACTACATGACACCTACTACATAAGGACACGCTACAAGACTGGGAGACAGTAGCTCTGCCTAATACATAGAAACAAACACAGGAAGGCTGCCAAAATGAGGGCATAAAGAAACATGTCCCAAATGAAAGAATAGAGCAAAACTTGAGAAAAATAACTAAATAAAAAGAAGACAAACAATCAACCAGATGCAGAATTCAAAACACTGGTTATAAGCATGATCACTGAACTTAAGGGAAAAGTAGATGAACTTAGTGAGAACTTCCACAAAGAAATAGGAAACATAAAAGCAAAACTAGGAAATATAAAAAGGAACTAGTCAGAAATGAAGAATATAAAACTGAAATAAAGAATACATTACATGGAATCAACAGTGGAGAATATGAAGCAAAGTATTAAAAAGGTGATTTGGAAGATAAGGAAGCATTAAATGTTGGGGACTAGTCTGTGTGGTTTTGGAGACTGTAGCCCCACGAGAGCAGGCTCTGAAAGGGGCTAGTAAGTATCCCAGGAAAACCAGGTAATGCAGGGGGCAGGTATGACCCGACTCTAACACTAAGGGTTCCTGTGGGAAATCAGGCCTGATAAACACATTATATCCTTGAAGCTTGCTTTGCTTTGTACAGCCCTGTTGATATAAACCAGATGTTTAAGTTCAAGGCATAACGATAAACTCATCTCATGAAATACGTCTTAAAGACCATCTGGCATCAGCATGTCTCACAGACCCTGACCTATGACAAATCTCTGTGTTGCTTTAATTGTTGTCTATAGATAATATCTGTTTTTGTATGACTATAGCCTTTTGACATTGATTGATGAGCTATGCATGTATACTGTACACCTCTGAGCATACCGATCCAAATAAAAGCGGTTTGGGAGAAAGGCTCTGGGCATTCCTCACTAGAGGGAATTGCCACACCTTTTCCCACTGGATCAAGATTGTGTCCAGGACAATTTATTTTTCAACCATGGTGGCTGGGAGAGCTCTGTGAGACGGAGTTCTCCCTCAATTAAACACCCAATCAGAACAGCAAAAAGAAAAAAAATCCAAAGAAATGAGGACAGTATAAAGAGCCTCTGAGACAACTTAAAGTGAGCCAACATTCACATCATGGGGGTGCCAGAAGGAGAAGAGAGAGCAAGAAATTGAATGCTTAACTGAAAAGATAATGACAAAATTCCCTATCTGGTGAAGAAAAGAAACATACAAGCCCAGGAAGCTTACAGAGTCCCAAACAAGATGGACCCAAAAAGGCCCACTCCAATACACACCATATGTAAAATGCCAAAGTTTAAAGACAAAGAGAAAAACCTAAAAACAGCAAGAGGAAAACCATTAACTACTTACAAGGGATTTCTCAACACAAACATTTCAGTCCAGAAGAGATCTGTACAAAACAATCAAAGTGATGAAAAGCAAGGACCTACATACAACCAAGATTAGTCGACCCCATAAGGCCATCATTTGGAATCAAAGGCCAGATAAAGAGCTTCCCAGCCTTAAAGAAAAAGCTAAAGGAGTTCATTCCCACCAGGCCACTATTATAAGAAATGTTAAAGGGGCTTCTTTAAGAAGGAGAAAAAATAAAAAAAATATGAATAGCAAAGTGGCAGTAAATATAAATCTACCAACAATGACTTTAAATGCAAAGGATCAAATGCTCCCTCGAAAGACATATGGTACCTGAACAGATAACAAAACAAGACCCTTACATCCTGTATGCTGCCTGCAAGAGACTCACTTTATATTAAAAGATACACACAGCCCTGGCTGGTGCAGCTCAGTGGATTGAGCTCGGGCTGCGAACCAGGCATCGCAGGTTCAATTCCCAGTCAGGGCACATGCCTAGGTTGCAGGCCGTGTCCCCCAGCAACCGCACATTGCTGTTTTTCTCTCTCTCTCTCTTTCTCCCTCCCTTCCCTCTCTAAAAAATAAATATATAAAAAAAAAAGACACACACAGACAGAAAGTAATGGGATGGATAAAGATATTTCATGAAAATGGAAATTAAAAAAAAAAGCTGGGGTAGCCATACTTATACCAGACAAAATAGACTTTAAAACAAAGAGACAATGAAAGACCCATCAATTCCACTTCTTGGTATTTTTCAGAAGAAACTCAAACATTAAATCAAAAAGACTTATGCATCCATATATTCATAGCAGCATTATTTACAATAGCCAAGATATGGAAGCAACAGATAAACTGCTAAGTGCCCATCAGTAGATAAAAGGATAAAGAAGTGACGCACACCCATACACAAACAAAGGAATATGACTTAGCCATAAAAAAATAATGAAAATTTGCCATCTGCAATAACATGGGTAGACCTAGAAGGTATTGTGTGGAGTGGAATAAAGCAGACAAATACCATATGACTTCATGTATATGTGAAATTGAAATATAAAATAAATGAACAAGCAGACCAGAAACAGATCCATAGATACAGAGAACATTCTGACAGTTGCCGGTGGGAGAGGGGTTAAGGGAATGGGTGAAAAAGGTGTAGGGATTAAGGAAAAAAAAACAATGAAGAAGTCACAGACACAGACAACAGTATGGTGATTATCAGAAGCAAACCGGGGGTGGGGAATAGAAGAGGGTAAAGTGGGAATAAATGGTGATGGAAGGGCGCATGACGTTGGGTGGTGAATATACAATACAGATGATGTATTATATTGTACCCCTGCAATATAATTTTATTAACCAATATAACCCCAATAAATTCAATAAAAATTAATGAAAAAGAAATGATGTGTAATCTGCCACATGCCCTGCTCTGCTGGGAAGACCTCAGGAGCACAGGTCATGAGACCCGTCAGTCCGGACCCTGGGAGTCTCCGCGGAGCACACTCAGGCTGCCTGACGGCTCTCACACACACGTGCAAGGAGCAAGGAAAGAAAACACG
Source organism: Tonatia bakeri (assembly GCA_004024845.1). Lineage (NCBI taxonomy): Eukaryota > Metazoa > Chordata > Mammalia > Chiroptera > Phyllostomidae > Tonatia > Tonatia bakeri. Next base: position 40,562 of record PVIA01004453.1, on the reverse strand, counting down.
AACTTTGTTACGGTAAGCCACCAAGACTCTGAGGCCATTTGATATCATAGCATAACCTAGTCCATCATGCTTACTTAATACACCTGGTGTACAGTAACCTCTCAAATTATTACCAGTTATGACTATTACAATTCTTGTCCATCAGTGGCTTACAGCTCAGACAGAGCAGAAGCAAGACTCAAGAAAATGAAATACTAAACGATAAGCTTTCACTGTCTGTGAGAAGTCCAAAATTTACCATAAAGTATACAATTTAGAAGGCAGTAAAGAGAAAGAGATTCTGGCCTACAATAATTTGAAAAGGTCTGGTTTTATAAAACCCAAATTTACTGAGACTTTAATTTTTGTTCTATCTTAAATAAAAAGAAATTTAATTGCTGAAGAAGAAAAAAAAAGAAACTAGGAATTTTCAGACTCACACTTCATCCCCCAGAGAGGGGAAAGGGCTGGAAGGGGAGTTGACAGCTGACCGCACCTACGCGAGGGTGCCCCCACAAATCCCAGAGGGAGAGCTTCCGGGCTGGCGAGCACACCCCCACTGACGACACACCCAACTCCACGGAGACAGACATCCTGCACTTGGGACCCTCCCAGGCCTCACCCTAGGGATCTCTTTATCTGGCGGTTCATCTTTATCCTTTACCGTATCCCTTAATCAACTGGTCTGTATGGTTTGTAAGCCTAATGAAAAAGAGAAGTGCAAATTGGTAGTTACAGAGGAGTCACAGGGAGTGAAGTACAGAATAGGAAATACAGTTAATAACAATGTGATAACTATGTGTGGCGCCAGGTGGGTACCAGATTGATTGGTGTGATCACTTTGTAAGCTATCTATGAAGGGGCACCTCCAAAAATGGAACTTATTTATAAAAAATTGTGTATTTATTCTTACATGTTTAAACTTCAGTCATCTTCAAAGTACTCTCTATTTGATGCAATACACCTATCGAGACTTTTTTCCACTGCTCAAAACAGTTTTTGAACTTGTCAATTTTGATACCTTTTAGTGCTTCTGCCATTTTTTGTTTCACCTCTTCCACACTGGCAAAATGTTTCCCTTTGAGGACTTAATTTATCCAGAGAAACAAAAAAATCTTTGGGGCAAGGTTGGGTGAATTGGGAGGGTGGGGCATGAGGATCATGCCATTTTTGGTCAAAACTGCTGAATATTTAGCATGGTGTGGGCAGGTGCACTCATAAACCACCCATCTTGAAATGGGCAAACAAGTTAAAAGAAGCTTTAATAAAATTCACTGAAGCTGAATGCAGCCTCTCACAACAATGCCAGCTGGTACAGTGATATGGATGGGTTCCTAGAACACTCACCTAGCAGGGGAAACCTGTAATACAAGGGGCCTGCCATCCAGAAGATAATTCTGTTTTTGGGGGGTCCCCCCTCATAAATGTCTAATCACCAGGTTGTATACCTAAACTAATATAATGTTATAGGTCAACTGTAATCAAACAGTAAGAATTATTTAAGAAAAAAGAAAACCAACCTGAAAATAATGTTTATAGGATACCATTTGAAGCCCATGCTATTTTTATCTCTCTAGGTACCCCGAATTCTCTCTTTGGGACAAAGCGGACTCCAGTTCTCCACATACTTGAGCCATGTATTGCAGCCTGTCTCGGCATTACTTTCACCTGGCACGACTGTAAGTTCCGGCGGAGCACCGGGCGGTGCTGTCTCACAGGGCTCTGGAGACGGACTCTGGGTCGGAATGGGGGTGAGGCAGCACCGCAGCTCCACGTCCCCCAGACTGGAGACCTCTTTTTCCAGGGGAGAGAAAGAGCAGGGGAAGTTACAACTTCACAAAGCCCAGCGTCCTTGTGAGCTTAGCAGCTAGCATTCCGAGACAGCCCCTAGAACTCCAAATCGAGTGAGTGGCCCAGCAGTCTGCTTATGGCACCATTGATAAGATTCTCCCACATCTGAGCTATAGGAGAGGAAAGGGGCCATAGGGATGGGGTCCTTCCACTGGGCTCACACTGCAGGCATGGCAGGCCTGAAAGGCCACTCTGAGGGATGTAGGGAGACAGGGGGACTCATGCCTTCACTTGTGAGATCTTCTCCTTTCCCCAGAAGAGCCCAGTGTTTGCCTATGCCATGTGACATGGCAGGGATCATCTCGAGTCGTAGTTCAAGACACAGGAGACCCGGGAGGTCAGTCCTGTATAACAGTCTTTGACTCACTGAAGAAGAGCCCAGTGGAATTCTGTCTGCTTCCACAACAGAAAGATGACCAAGAACTTCAGTCCCTATCTCTCCTGAAGCCCCATGTAAAAGGACTTCAAGATTAAATACTAAGAAACACTAAACTTCCTTGTATGAATAGATACATTTCCTTTCTTCTGAAAATGAGAGTTACATAGCTGATTCTGTTTCTTTTCTATCTTTGATTTCAGAACTGCTGGAAACAGCCTAAGTGCCCATCAGTAAATGAGTGGATTAAAAAACTATGGTACATTTACACAATGGAATTCTATGCAGCAGAGAGAAAGAAGGGGCTCCTACCCTTTGTGACAGCATGGGTGGAGCTGGAAAGCATTATGCTGAGTGAACTAAGCCAGCTGGTGAAAGACAAATACCATATGATCTCACCTATAAATGGACCCTAATCCACAAAACAAACAAGTGAGCAAAACAGAACGAGAGACATGGAAAAAGAGAACAAACTGACAGTAACCAGAGGGAGGCGAGAGAGGGATGAGGGGAAGAGTCATCAAGGAACATGTGTAAAGGACCCGCGGGCAAAGACAACGGGTGGAGGGGAGGTCTGAATGTAGGAGGAGGGAATGGGTCGGCTCAGGGAGAGTAATGGGGGGAAAATGGGGACAACTATAGTTGCAGAACAATAAAAAAAGGAAAAAGAAACTTAATTACCTACAGCAATTAGTTTTATGCTTTGAATATTTGTGTTTTCCTTTAATTTCCATATATAGAGAGTATATATTTTATCCTCACCCAAAGACATGCTTATAGAGAGTAATGGGGAAGGGGGGGGGAGAGAGAGAGAGAAACATTGATGTGAGAGAGAAGCATCGATTGGTTGCCTCTCGTACGTGTCCCAACTGGGGACCTCTCGTACTCACTCCAAACGAGGATGGAACCTGCAACCTAGGCACATGCCAGGTGGAAATCAAACCCGCGACCTTTCTTTCAGTTGTGGGCCAACTCTCCAACCAAGTGAGCTACATCAGCCAGGGCAGATTTCCTTCAATATATTCTTGATGCAAACTGCAAGTGACACAGTGACAGAAAGGGAAGAAGGAAGGGGAGGAGGGAGGGAGACATGGGCAGAGGAACAATGTATAATATGCCATATCTAACAGGCCAACGAACACTGAGGTTGCTGGCTGAGATGGCTGCATAGTCCCAGCCTGGTAAAACCCAGCTCACTTTAAAATAGGATCTTTCAGCCAATCACCTGTCCCTTTGGAGCTCTGAGTCACAGCAGCCATCTTTCTGCCAAGACCAAGACCAAATCTTTCACTCTAGCTACTAACAGGACTGCCCAAACAGCCACAGAAAGCAAAACTAAACTTGATTCCATATTATGCTCCACTGACACAATTAACTGTAAACATCAAATGCAGACATCTTTATTTCTGGTGCTTTTAAAAGGGTCTGACAGAACACAGCATGGAACTCCCCTTCTCCCCGAATCCCAGTGGAATCTGAAACATCAGCAATTTAAAAAATAAGTCACCATTTGAGATGATATAAGGAAAAAAGGAAATTAATTAATGTGTTATAAAATGCAGGTACCCCAAATGCTACAGTATCATTCTTAGAGAAACATAAATAAAGCAGCACTTTCAAAGTTCGGCTTTACAACCAGCAGGTCGTCTTCATTAATCATGTATCAGGCCCTATCAGAAAAAAATGGAACCTTGCACTTAATTCATTCTGGAAGACTGTTCAAGGAGCAATTTGTTCAAAAACTGAATCACTTTTTTCCTGTTAGGAATAATATAAATTGAACTAATTCATTGCAGACCCCCAAATGATTCCCTATTTCAACCTTTCTTCACGTTTCTAGTGAAGGAGCTCCGCCGGTAAGCGGCCCACAGCTCTGGAGCTGTGCGTCTCTGTCAAGGACAGTTACAAAGTGAGGAAAGATAGAAGTCCTGCTGTTCGCGCACACTCAACATCATGGCGGCCCATGGCACCTGCCACCACCCCATTCCAACCTGCATTTGGTGAGGGGCCGGGGAAGGCTGCAGGACCATTGAGACTGCGCCCTGAGATCTGGAACCAGCACAGAAATCGCCACCAGAGGAAAAACCACCACAGAGGTGGCGGGAGGAAGCACAGTCCCTCCCTGCCCGGGACACACAGAGGGCCCTCGGGAGAAGCAAGGGGAGAGACGAGTGTTGAAGGCCCGCAGGAAATGAAGGCTTTGGTGGAGTGTCTTCAGGAAGACCCAGGCCCTGGCTGCTGTGGCTCAGTGGACTAAGCGCTGGCCTGCGAACCAAAGGGTCACCTGTTTGATTGCCAGTCAGGGCACGTGCCTGGGTTGTGGACCAGGTCAGGTCCCCAGTAGGGGGTGTGTGAGAGGCAACCATACATTGATGTTTCTTTCTCTTTCTCCCTCTCTTCCCCTCTGTCTAAAATAAATAAATAAAATATTTTTTTAAAAAAGAAGGCCCTGATACTGTGTCAAGAGGAGCCACGGGAACCCCAGAAAGAGTGAAGCAGGACTTCCAGGTTCCTCTCTTAGATCTAGACTGTCAATCCCAGAGGAGCAGTGTGAAGGGAGTCACGGTTTTAGGCAGACATTCCATAGAAGAAGAGGGTGCACTGGGCCTGAGGTGCCTGATGCCCCTCCTGGAAGCCTGTACTTGGCAGGAGATAATGAGATGGGGCATTTCCCTGCAGAAGGTCCCCGCCAAAGGAGAGGAGTTAAGATTCTCAAATTTTCTGACATTTTCCTGGGTGATTCATAGAAGCACTCATATGTGGTTTTAAGGCCAGAGTACAAACACATGGGAAATTCAGGAATAAGAAGTGGGTGCAGTGGTCACACACACAGGCCTTGGGACCAGGCAGCCCTGCATCTGAAATGCAGCTCTGCAGTCCTCACAGCGTTTTCAGACAGGCTGCCCTGGCAACTGCCCTTCTCTCTCGGCATCAGCTGCCTCAGGAGGTCACACCTGACTCGCAAGTGTGATGGTGAAGTGAGAAAATAGCAGTAAAACACATAGCATAGGCTTAGCACAAAGTAAATGATAAATAATGATTGCAAGAATTAAAATGATAATAAATCCATCCCTCTGTGTTTACCAGGTGCTGTGGCAAACAGCAAGCCTTACCAGGCCCAAGATGTGGCTGCCTTCTGACTACAGTGCTGAAATCTCTAACTTAGAATTAAGTATCTAGAAACCTTGGGAAACAGTTATTTCAGGGGATGGGTCGATGAACTCCAAATTCACAAGTGGAAAGAAAGGACAGAACACATTTGGGGGTACTAGTTCTTCAAGTGCTAAAAACGGCAGCTGCTGAGATGACTGCCTTCAGTTCTAGCAATGCACAGGCCTGGAGGGCGAGGAATTCAAGCAGCAGATGGTCACCACTACAAACTGTAGACATGAAAAACGCTCACAACTAAAAACAGCTGACACGAACACCACACTCTAGAATCACGGGCGGTTTTTTCCTTACAAGCCCCTCACGCTAACAGACCCACGGCAACAGCCCTCACTGCTCTTTCACGGACCCCAGGGAAGCTTTGGCACAGCAGGCTGTGGACACGGCACAGGAACAAAGCTGCTCCCTCCAGAGCAAAGGTGGAGGTGCCTGCCTGAAAGCAGGGTCTGTGTTCCCGAGCTGGTGAAAGGCCTGCAGTCCCTTTTCTGTCCTTTGCCTCACAAAGATCTGCACTGAGAACGTCGAGGGTCAGAGCTTTCCGACCCCAGGAAGGGGAAGTCAGACTGTGTGGTGTGGAAACAGAAGTCATTCAGGAGCAAACCCCTAATGTTGGCAGCTTTGGGAGGCAGGGCCAGCGGTATCTAACTTTTTGGTGTCTCTGGGCCACACTGGCAGAAGAGTTGTCTTGGGCTACACATTAAATACAAACACTAATGGAAACGGATGAGCAAAAGAGAGGTTTTAAGTGAATTTACAATTTTGTGTTGGGCTGCATTCACAGCCATCCTGGGCCACGGCTGTGGGTTGGACACCCCTATGGGTAAGAAATGATTCTTTCTGCCTGAGACTCTCCAATGTAGACAGTAAAATGTAAATGTATGCAAGAAGCTTGTTGGCTTAAACAGTCCACTAATATTACTGTCACGCATAGAGTGCCCTGTGGCAGATGGCTGTGTAGTGGTGGTTGTTGGGGGAAGGGGAGGTCCCTGCTGAGGCCCGTGTGCTGTGTGTGTGAGGGGTTCTGCTCCTGGGCCCGCAATGGAGGGCCTCTGTCTGGCACTGCCACAGTCCCTTCCAAAGGGCCCACTGCCCTCTCCTGCAGCCATGGCCACTAATTCAGACCAAGGTCCACCTGCTGAGGGTGGATTGTATGGCTGCCCATTTTTCTTGCCCACACCCCTCGACATTACATAATGTTTTAGTGTATTTTATATATATATTTTTAGCTCCCTTGTTATTTTAAAATGGGAAAAACACTGCAAGAGGGATTTTAAAATGTTTATTGACTTTTCTGACTACAACTATTAAACAACCAAGGCAGAAAATCTGAAAAATATAGAAAACCTCTATGTAGAAAAGGAAAACTCACCAGTGATGATCCTACTCTCTGACAGTAACATCTTGATGTTCATCACTCCTAGATTTTCCTCTACATATGCACACATGCATTACTATTTAAAAAACAGTAGGGGTCATATCACATATGCTGTTTAGTATCCTGTTTTTTTTTACTTCACGATATTTTAGGAAGTATTTTTCATATTATTAGTTATTAACTAACAAAACAAATTGCTTGTCGACGCATGTGTTTGATGCTGTGGATATGGCATGTATTATTTGGCCAATCTCCTGCTGACTGCCATTCAGCTGATTCTGGTGTGATTCAGAACGTCCGGGGAGGAGACCGTGGGCAAGAGCCAAGTCAGCTCTATACACAGCCACTGGCTGATGCCTCTTCCTTGTCACAGCCCACAGCACAGATGGGAAGATTAACAAGAGTGGGCTTTTCCAATGCAACTGCTCAGAACTAATTTTGGATTAGAGATAAATCCCTAACAAGTTTTTGCAGATTGGCAAATAGAAGGCCTAGAATTGGGTTATTGGAATAAAGATCACTCTGTAGTGATTTGCTCCTCTCTGCAAAGGGATTCTGTTGGGCCCTCCAACCAGCATCCCTTTCCTCAGCCAGCTCTCTCCAAGTGACCACTGGGGAGAAGCCCGCAGCATAGCCGAGGGCTTTTTCAGCATTCCCAGGCAGGGGCAGCAGGGTGTGCTGACACCTCTCTACTCAAAAGATGGGACCTAAAGCATTCTTTGCCAACTAGGGCTAGATTTAACCTCAGAATACACTATCGTTTCATTTTATCTCCTGATCTGGTTAGTCCTAAAATCTTTATCAAACGGCTGTCCAAGTCCTATCAAACATACTGAGAAAATGCTAGGAGCTATTCAATAGATTTTTGTTGATTCGATATGACTGTAGTAATATACCAGCAGATATAAACCTCTATTAGAATTTTTCACTGAATTCAAGTTATGGAGAATGCTCCATACATAAGATACAATTATTATATAAACGCTGAGGCCTTGGAAGCTAAGGAGTGATCTGCAGGAGGAAGCTCAGGTGTACCGGACTCCTAGAAGAGGGGATAAACCACTACAGCATAAAAAAAGAGCAAGCTCTGCCCCTGTTACTAAAGCAACTAAAGTGTACGTGTTAAGGGCCACGGAAGAAAGGTGAGAGACTGCTGAGCAGAAACCATTAGTGGGTCAGGAACCCAATTCAGTGGGTTAAAGTAACCAAACGAAGGAGAAACGTAAGAGCACATCGCGTGGGACAGCGATTCTGCCTCACAGCACACGAGCGCGCACGCGTGCCGAGGGCGGGTCCGAGCGCCTTGCGAGTCTGCGCGCGGCGCCAGGCCGGACGATGTAACGGAGAGCGGCTCTTCCGTGCGCCGTGCTCACACATCCGAAACCCAGCTGGACTGACTGTTCCATCAATGAAGCTAGATACACAAAACCCAGAATCTTCTTGTATTATACATTGATCAATAATTTTTTTCTCTGCGTAGGTACTAAAAGGTGTCACTAGTCAAACTTTAAATCTCCTTCACATGCCTCTTCTCATGTGAGAATTGGGAACCTAACATAAAAGTCCCACCTTGGATGACTGTTTTTAGCAGAACTGTCCTATGTGAAACTTTCAGCTCTTGCACCACCATACTGTGACACAACTGTGACAAAGGCCGTCCTGCTCCAACAAACACGAAGACAAGCACTAGTTTAATGCACACACACACAACAAACAACTGAACAGAGCAGCTGGGACCGTTAGCCTGATTTTAATACAGCAAATGCCAGATCACAGCCGTTCCCATGCCTTTTCAACAACTAGATGGTTATCATCCTCCAGCATGTTAACTGATTCTATGACTCAGGGCAGTGTCTTATTACCCGACTGGGATTGCTATGTTATCATCTTATTCAAGGTAAGTGACTTTTATAAGAATTTTATTCAGGTTAGTTTTACAGTACAGACGCATGACTTACGGATGAGTAACCTCTTAATCTTTCAAGTTCTCCATGTTGGTTAGCATCGCACTTCTTATTTTTTGAAGCCTCCACTTGTGATTCCAGTTTTAATTTTTTTAAAGATTTTATTTATTTATTTTTAGAGAGGGAAGGGAGGGAGAAAGAGAGAGAGAGAAAAACATCAATGTGCGGTTGCTGGGGGACATGGCCTGCAACCCAGGCATGTGCCCTGACTGGGAATCGAACCTGCAATGCTTTGGTTCACAGCCCGCGCTCAATCCACTGAGCTACGCCAGCCAGGGTCAGTTTTAATTTTTTGAAACCCACCTCTGCACAGAAGAGCATTTGAGAAAAATAATTCAGGCTCTTGTATTAGCAGTGAAAAAATCTTTGACAGTCACAAAGCATAAGACTCCCTTTTCTTTCTTTCTTTTTTTTAAGCTTTTATTTATTTATTTTTAGAGAATGGGGAAGGGAAGGAGAAAGAGAGGGAGAGAAATATCAATGTGTGGTTGCCTCTCACATGTTCCCAACTGGGGACCTGGCCTGTAACCCAGGCCTGTGCCCTGAGTGGGAATCAAACCAGCGACCCTTTGGTTCACAGCCTGCGCTCAATCCACGGAGCCACACCAGCAAGGGCAGGACTCCCTTTTTAATCAACAACCTTGGATTCTTATATTTTGAGTGATGTTACACCTGAATTTTCTACTACCAAAAGCTTGGATGAAATAAGAGAGAAAAGTGATTATTTAAAGGACATACTGCTGGTTGATTACTCTAGTTTCCAGTACTGAGTTCATTTTTAGAAAGTCATGTGACTGGACTCCCTTACCTTATCTTCATAGAAATACATTCAAAGACCATTACACAAGGTGGGGTGAACTTAGGTTTACAGTTGTTTGTATGGATAATATAATAATTCATAAATAATAGTACAAAAATAAACAGTTTCGCGTATCACAGCTGTAAACCCACTTTTGCCCCACCCTGTGTGCTGTCGGACATTGTGGATAGTTTACACGGAGGCTTCCCACCCACTATGCTGTGGTCACTTAATGGTGGTAAGTATTGTGTGGATCCCCTCAACCCCCAGGGACGGTCATCTTGTTGAATGCATACATTTTCTATGTCTGCCATGACGTGAAAACATTTGGGAAGTTCTGGCTGACTGAACAAACAGCCACATGAACATCTTATCATTTGTAACCTGCTACTAAAGACACTAGTCTTTAATCTACCCAATGTTCCTTAAAATACGAATTGGTAAAAGACCTACGGAAGCATTCAGCACTGAAAAGGATTTTCCCGTTACACTGGTATATTCTCACATCATGAGTATGAGTTAACTCATTTTCTTTTTGAATGGGGTTCTAGGAAGCTCAATTCTGCATTTTGTGCTCAACTATACTAACCATCTTCAGTCTAAATTATCTGCTACATTTACAGTTACTCACTACATTTCATCACTAAACAGTTCTTTTCATACTTTATTCAGTAACTTTGTTATACAATGTAACATATGACCTATTTTGTAGATTGGATTGCAAATAGTAAATGAATGAATAAAAATTTCAGAAAAAATGTAATTATAAAAAGTCTGGTATTACTATTCAATATATTTCTGTAAAAATGGAAAAATATTCCCCTAGAAAGAGCATAATAAAATTTACCAGCTCAATCTTGTGAACTGTAATTCAAATATAGCACACATAAACTCATTAGTCATTGAGTATAATGCTATACAGCTTTCTGGGTTGCACAATAACTTTTGAGGTAAACTGTATGAAACTGCCATTGTTGTAGGTCACAAAATGGTTAAACATTGGGAATTTCATATGGTTCTACATGAATAGGAGAAAATGATTTATCTGCTAATAGGATATGGATATATTAGCAACAAGAACAGAATTATGTCTCACCTGAATGACCTCAGCATTCGATAGGACTTTCCTAAATCAGATACTCTTCTGCAGAATGGACCCACAGCCAACTCCATCTGAAATATTAAAAGATAATACCCATAGCTTTAATGCAGAATCCTAACATGAATTGGTGACACACCTGGATCACAGAAAGTTGTAGCTTACAGTAAACTTAATTCTATCTGGACTCTCAGGAAAGCTTTAAGTCAATCAAATTTATTAAAAGGTAAGAACTTAGGTGACTTTGGTACTTATTTAGTAAAAGGGCATAAAATAAGACACTTCCTTCAAGAAAACAGAAAAGCATTCTTTGTTACATAATAGGAGAAAGTTTTAGACCATTTTTCCATTAAAAACTCAGAAAAACTAAGGTTTTCAAGACTGTGTGCCTATACTTAGTAGGTATAACAGGCCTGTTTACATTAAATGTAAACAATGAGGATTTTCTCCGGGCGGGCTCAGATGATTAAAAGCACTGACTATGGAGGCAGCTCATCTGTGTGAGAACTCTGATCTACAATGACTAAACTAGTTGTGTGGCCTTGAACTTAACCTCCCTAAGTCCCAGGTTTCTTATCTGTCAAATGCAGATGTATGTACTTCATAGTATTATGCAAATAGATAATTTCACAAAACTCTCTGTGCATGGCATATATAATAAGTGCTTCTTAAATGCTGGCAATTAGTGTCAATATTTTAAAAACTTTTTCTCATTTAAATTATTAGTAAATTACTTTACACCCTGACTCAATAATTTAGTAACTACTGGTTTCACTTCTCTTTATATTCCTCCTTTGATTGGAAATTTTACTTGTTATTAATTGGAGTTTTAGGCTACCTATTCTTTTTTTAAAAAGATATATGTATGTATGTATGTATGTATGTATGTATGTATATATAGACAGATAGGAAGGGAGGGAGAAAGAGAGGGAGAGAAACATCAATGTGTGGTTGCCTCACACCTGTCCCTTACTGGGGACCTGGCCTGCAACCCAGGCATACGCCCTGACTGAGAATTAAACCGGCGACCCTTTGGTTTGCAGGCCGGTGCTCAGTGTACTGAGCCACACAGGCCAGGGCTACCTATTCTCTATCTACCAATTGCATATGCAAAGTTTTTGCACATGTGGCATTCGGATGACGCTGTCTGCACTCTTGCTATAAAGAGGACCCTAGTAAAGAATTGTTCAGAAAGTAGCTGAACGAGAGGCTGCTAGCTGCTAATGCAGCATCTTTCTTCAAGAAAAACATACAAAAGGAAAGTGGGGGCTTCCATCCTGCTGACCATCCTTCTGAAAAACTGTTCAAATCTCCTTGCCATTGGAAGACCATGGAGACCTCCACAGCCACTCTTTTGAGGAAGATTTTTGACTCCCTATTCATTGCAGGTACCAAGCTAGACATGGGGATGAGAAGATGAATTACACTGTCTTGTCTTCAAGGAGCTCTCTCAAGTTTAGTGAAGAAAAGGATATGTGTTTATCTAAATGATATAAATATTAATTAAAAATCACAAGAAAGGTGTGTGTATACGTATGTGCACACATACACATAGAGATGCCGGATGACGAGTGTTCAATGAAATGCCGTGTGGTATCAAACGTCTGGACTGAGTGTCTCGGAGACCTGGGGGGTGGGGTCCTTGAGATGGTCTTGAGGGCGACTTAACGGTGGGTGAATTTCTCTCTTAATAGAGACACAGAGGATACATACTATATGTCCTGGAGGAAAACCCCCATAAATGAAAAATGTGCTAAAATAGAGAATAAATAAGTAAAAAGTAAAAAGTTTAAGAAAGAAAAGTCAGGATTCTGGCCAACGACGCAGAACAGAGCAGCCTCGAGCCGGCACTCAGCCCAGAAGACAGCGGGCGCCAGGCGGGCCGCCCCACGGGGCCTGCTGGGCTTGTTTGCTCCACGGGAGTTCCAGTTTTTCTTCAGACTGAGTCGTATTTACACCGAGCATAAAATAAAAACGTGATTATCATGTCTGAGTTGGCAATTTCAATCATATACTAAATCTGTGGGAATATGTGTGTATATAATATATTATGATGGTTTTTTACACACAAATTTTTTTTTGTCATTTTTTTCAATTACCCTAGTGGGTTTCATCATTTTCAAAGAACCTTTTGCCTTAAACCAAACAACTTTTGCCTTAGCACTTGAGCAGGACTGAATGTTAAAACAAGTAAGTGGCTGGAAAAAAATTACACCATGAGAGAATACTCATATGACAGCGAATGGCTGTGTAATCTATGATAATGCAGGATATTTCTATGCCAAAGGACAATTTCAGAGTGTTAAGGGCTTAAAATTAATTTCTGATCCATAAAGGACCTCCAGGGTACTGAAACCCACTTCCTCGTGCAGGATTCCGGTAAGTAATACGGGCCATGTTTCGAAGAGGCAGGAGTGCCACCTTGGAAGGAGGCAGCTCTGCCATTCGCTGCGGACACGAAAGCGGCACATGCAGCGGCCTCTCTTCAGCTCTCCTGTGAGGACGGAATGAGCGGTTGGCTGCAGGCCCAGTGAACTGATTACATAGCTGCTCCTCACCCATCACAGACATTTGGTTAACCCCAGGGCATCTCTGGATGCTCCTAGAACACGCCTGCTCTGATACTGTTCAGGAGAAAAGGCAATGGGATTAGAACAGAAAATAGAATCTTGAATAGTTTGTTTTCTTTTGAAGTCTGTGTTTCCAGGCAGAAGACCTATAAATAGAAACTGCTAGAAGTACCACTGAGTAAATAATCAAATGCTAACACCAAGAGTTATCCACTCCCTCAAGGAAGAAACGAAACTGAGGAGAAGAGGGGCGTATGTGCTCCAGAGGACATTGTGGACAAGTCCCTAAGGTGACGCTGACTCAGCAGAACCTCAGCGGCCTTGGACCAGCTTCGTGCCTCAGAACCACTGTGTGATTAGTGTCGGCTCAGAGACCATGTGGTCACAGTAAGGAATTAATTACCTGCAGGAAACCACCTTGTGCTGTGACCTGATTCCTCAGGGGACTGCATATTGGGTCCCTCCTCCCCATGAACCCTCCAGATGGCACCCTGCAACTACTTCCTCTTCCACCTGTGCAATGGTGCCGGGGAGAAGTCAGGGTCCTGAAGAAATCCTTAAATATATTATGTCTTTGCGACTGGGCTCTATGCCAAATAATCAGTATCCCCAAACACCCGCCACTGGTCTCTTCATGAGCAGTTTCTTTTTCTGCTCTGTGCCTGAGGCGCGAGCACTCTCCTCACAAGCACTCTTTAGAACCCACAGAGGATCTGAATGTTCCTGATCCCAGTGGCCTCCATGGCTTCGGTTAATTTTGGATACAAACAGCTAGAACTTTCAATAATGAGGCAGCCTTGAGGCTTTCTAGTCCCCAGTTGATGCCTGTCGTGAATATAAACGTAAGGGTGATGCTATTTGAGCGTGGCGACCGGCCCCAGAAAAATGCTTCCACCCCAGCACTGTTCTGAAAGCTGGGGTGCAGCGCCACATAATTGCAGATGTAGCCAGACACCAAATCAAACAAAACGAAAACCACAAATTCATGTAGTCACTGTGTCATTTCAAATTTTTAAAAATATGGGCAGAAGGATAATATAACAGCTGCATAACATTTGCCAGAATTACTGGTCACAAATATGATTATGAGAGTAGTCCCCCTGTCTTTCCTGTGCCCACCACCCACAGGACCAAGAAGCCATTTCCAAGGTAAATGGGGGGATGTTCTAAGACGGGGGCACACTGTACAGGAGTGAACAGAGGAACCAGCACCACAGAGGCTTCAGCAAACCACGTCATCGCAGGACTGGGACACATACTGTTAACACGGAGGGAACGCTGTGTTGTAAACATGTTTTCTCAATATATTTAAGCAATGAAAACACTGGATGCTCTGGAGCATAAGAATTTCATTTAACTTAAGGGAAGGGACCTGGAAAAAAGTTTGGTTTATTGGGCAACATGTCTTAAAAAAGAAGGAATGCCAAATAAAATTCTGAATAACACAGTTTTCAGAAAGTGGGAGCTCAGCCCTGCCGCTGGATGGTATGCAGTTTTCAGCAGGTGCCTGTCGCAGTAGGAAGGGTTAACAGGCAATGCTTTCCATTGTTCGAGAGTCATAGGCACCATATTAAAATGAAAAGCAAAAGCCAAAAGCCTCTTCCTACAGCACTCTCGCTCTGGCCATCTCCTGCTTGCCTGCCACTCTAATTGGACTTGAAGTACCGCCTCTAGGGAAGTGACTGAAGGACCAGCTGGAGCAGAACACAAATAAACCCATGGGGGAGGCAAGGGAGAGGAGAAGATAGGAACAGAACAAACAAAATTAAGAAGGAAAGGGAAAAGAAGAACAGATATTCATTTGACCACAGCTCATAATGTTTTTTTCTTTTTATATTTATTGATTGATTTTAGAGAAAGAAAGAGGAAGATGGGAGAGAGACACAGAGAGACAGAGAGTCAGAGAGATTTTTGTCCCACTCATCTGTGCATTCATTGGTTGATTCTTGTATGTGCCCTGACTGGGAATCAAACCCACAACTTTGGTGTGTTGGGACAATGCTCTAATCAACTGAGCTACCCGGTCAGGGCTGGTAGGCACTGCGTCTTCATTTCAGTAACAGTATGTAAGCCCAGTAAGGGACAAGGAAGACACTATTTATATATAATTCTATTTAAGCTTAAGTTTACCTGTGATAACAAAGCAGAATGAATATACAGGTGCCTTGGAATGAAGCTGATAAAAACAGGAAAAGTAAAAGGAGCCACATTAATGGTAACAATTATTTTCTATTTTCTTGCTAAGGCTACCAAAGGCGTATTTCCCAAAGGAAGGCTCTTTAATGTGGTCTAGTGGTCTCAGGTGTATCATCTGAGGATAAAAATGACATTTCTAGACCAACAGGTATGCAAAGAGCTAGTTCTCAAAACATCAGGTCATGTACTCGGTTCACTTTTGTGACTGTTGGATGAGAGGGAGTGTCAGGCAACCGCCACACCGGCACATGCGTACTGTCACATCCTTTTCTCTGTGCGGGAAGAATAAACCAAGACTTTCCCACACATACACACAGGTACAAATAAGGACATTAAAATTTGTTTATCTTTATAAGCTGGGGGATCTGGGAAACCACTATGAATACTCTATTTGAATAACTAGGCTACTCAAGCTAACAGCTTTGAAAGGCTCAAAAATGATTTCACCTTTGACATGCTGTGTAAATGGGCATTATCTGTTTCTGAATCTTTTAATTAAAGTGTATGCTTGAGATGTTTCTTCTTTGCCTCTGATACTATTAAAAGGTGTAAAAAATATATCTTGGAGGACAAAGAAAAAATACTATCTATAAATGCTGATTTTGGTTCTGTTATTTTAATGTCATTTTTACCTCACCCATATCACAAAGCTTGAAATGTGCCCGCCACCCACAGGACAGGACTTTCCTAAATCAGAGGGAACAGAGATGTTTGGGGAGATCTGCCTTCCCCAAACAAATTCCTGGCAAAGATATTTCTGTTCTTAAATCTGATCAGCACAGTGGTAGAACTCCGACTGTAAGTGGGCCCGCACACGAGAAAGGTTCCCCATTTAACAGCGGGGGCCAGCTGCTCAGACTCTCTGCACCCCGGCCCCTGCGCATCTGAGGGAATTAGAGCACTGTCTGGGAATGCTGCGCTGGCCGCCAGAGGGCTGCACATGTGCTGGAATTCTTTCTCTTTGCATGAGGACAGACAGCCCCTCCACACCGTCTGAAGAATAAATGTCACTGCCTACACTACTTCCTAGCAGTCACTGCTACCCACACTGCCCTGCGCTGGTGGGACAGTGGGCTGAGGAAGCCCCACGCTGCATAAAAGCGGGAGGATCGCTTCACTGCAGAATGAGCGACTTTATCTTGACTGTGAAGTGTCAAAGGTGAGTGATGATTTCTTTGTTAAATACAAAGAAAATAAGTATCTGCTATGAATTATCTCCCATGAAAGTACATTTAAACGTTTCTATTTTTTACCAGTTACATTTAAATGAATTTGTTTTCCTCATACTTCAACACTTTAAGACAGTGAGAAATGCTTATTATTTATTTACTCCTCACTCAAGGACATACTTTCATTGATTTTTAGAGAGAGAGGAAGGGAGAGAGAGAGAGAAACACTGAATGGCTGCCTCCTGTACACACCCCAACCGGGCATCGGGCCTGCAACCCAGGTGTGTGCCCTACCGAGAATCAAACCTGCGACATTTTGGTGTACGAGATGATGCTCCAACCACCTGAGCCACCCAGCCAGTGCCATATTTAGTCTTTCATTTACAGATGACATTGAAGCTAAGACATTTTCCCCTTTGTAGCTATGCATCAACTTACCTGTGCAAAATCAGCTGCAAGTCGCATTTTCCCACCTTCACCAAGAGGTCTTATGAGACTGGCATTGCGTATGAAAAGTTCAATCGCTCTTTGAGCAATGGCTTCAGTGTTATCGAAGACAAAGTCCGAGCACTCGAAGTGCTTGAAGTAGTCGCTCATGACTCTGGCAATGAAGCCTTGAAGTTCCTTCATATACAGAGAACAAGGAACATCAGGCTTTCCTGAGCTGGTTAATGACCTGTAAGGAAAAAAACAGCCAATGCACTAAAAGGGACTCTTTGACATTTGTTCCCCCTTCTGCTTATTTCAATCCCAAGCACTTTTTTCCCTTATCATGCAGAAATGACATTGCTTATTTTTGCTAAGAATTAAGAGGCATAAAACAATGTTCAAATTATATCCTAAAGGCTGTTTTAAGATTCTGGGAAGATTACTGAAGGAATCGTTAGAATCCATTTACCTAAAAATTATTTAAAATAAAATAGATAGCGGTCTGCCCTGGATGATTCACGTGAGTGCCTTAGCACTCTCTGACCTCTGAGGTCTCTCCCAGCTTTACAGCTCTGCACCCACTCATACGTTGTGCCTGGTTAGTGAATAAACAGATCCTGAAGTAGCATTTTACACTTTGTAATGGCAATGAATGCTGCCTTCCCCAAACAAATTCTTGGCAAAGATATTTCTGTTCCTGTATCTGATCAGTACAATAGTAGAACTCTGACTGTGGAAGTGGTTATGTAACAATACACATTGCATGAAATTTTTCCTCCCAGCTGATGAGGTTCAGAAAGGCTTTATTTTGGATCAACAACTAACGCTGGCTGATGCTCCACAAAATAGTCTTTATAATTTATTAGTGTTCATAACGGCTTTTTAAAGAATATATTAAAAGAATGTAAAGTAGTTGTAGAAAAGAAGAGTTATATCAAAATTAGAAATCACCTAATGTTAAATACGGAATCATTTTTAAAAAATAAGTCACGTGTTTCTGTATTCTGAGAATCACAGAGAGAAACTGGCAAAGGTCTAGAGAAGAACTGACTCAAATACCTAGAGTAAGAGAATGAGGTAAACTTATTTTCAAATACAGCAATGGTTATTATAAGGAGGATTCTAATCAAAGGTCTTCTACTTCCAGAGGCAGAGAGAAATACAGAAAGTAGCCAGAAATTCCAGGCAAGCTCTGGGAGTGCCAGAAACACACAGGGAAAGAGCGAGTTGTACAGATTTAGAGTGAGGGCTATTTTCCCCCTGAGCCGAACCTACCCTCCACCGTTCCCATGTTGGGCCCTCCCCGCCAACCCCACATACACAGCATTAGACTGCTCCACCCTGGTGACTCCCAGAGGCCCTGCTTTGCCCAGCTAGCACATGACTGTGGCACAGGCCAGCCTGGGCACCACCTTTTCCATGCTGAGCGCTCTCCCTCCACAAGGCCCAATCTTAATCTGCTTTAGCGTGATTAACTTGACTGGTTCAACCCTGATGACTCCTGAGATCCTGAGCCACCGCAACAACCCTCAGGCCCTAGGCAGACGGTAGCTGGCCTCAGTGTACCTGGGACTTTTGCTAGGTAGCATCAGATCCAGCACTAGTGCTGAGTTTCAATCTGTATTAACCTGCTGAACACCACTAGCCCTCAGCTGGTTCCTCTGGAGAACCTATCTCACACAGCTCATGTATCACCTAAGGCTCTTCTGGTAGCTGAGCTTATCAGGCAGCAGCAGCAGATCTCGAGGTGCCTTGAGCCTTTTGCTGACCTTCCCAGCACTGGTAGTGGTGGCAGCAGGCCTTGGTACTCAGCTTGGCCCATCTCCTATGCACCTAGGCCAAGCACAAGCAGCTTCCAACCCTGGACTACTTTGTAACTCCTCACAGGTAGCCTTGGACAGGTCACAGGCAGCTTCTAACATTGAGCTGCATTGAAGTCCCTCCCAAGAGGGACCAGAACCAACACACTCAGTGGCTCACTTCAGACTACAATAAGACCATGACCTCAATAGCTCCACAGATGACACACCCAAAGGGAGTTCTCAGCGAGCACCAGAACCTTCAGGGGTGCATTCTACTCCTTGGGGTCAGGCCCAATACAGCAGCTGGTATGCTGTGGTCAGGGCCAGTCCTCACAGACAGACAGCCCGAGAGTCAACCCCACCCACAGACATACCAATAGTGACCAAGGTTCAACTGTAACACGAGGACTCACATAACCCACACGGGAGACACTACTGGAGCACCCAGCTCAGGTGATCAGGAATACTTTGCCACTGGGCTCCACAGGACACCTACTACATAAGGCCACTCTACTAAAACTGGGAGACATAGCAGATGTACTTAATACACAGAAACAAATAAGGAAAAGCAGCAAAAGTGGGGAGAAAAAGAAACATGCCCCAAATAACAGAATAGAAGAAATCTCTAGAAAAAGAATTATATGAAATGGAAGCAAGCAATTTACTAAACATAGAGTTCAAAAAAAAATAGTTACAAAGATGCTCAAGAAACTTAGAATTTCAACAGAATAAAAAATGACATAGAAACTATAAAAAAGAAACAATCAAAAAGGAAGAATAAAATAACAGAAAGGATGATAAACTAGAGATAATCAAAATCAGGTTAGATGAAGCAGATGATCAAAACAGTGATTTGAAAGACAAGGTAAGAGAAAATACCCAATCAGAACAGAAAAAAAAATTATATGAGGATATTTTAAGGGACCTGTGGGACAACATCAAACATAACAACATCAGCATCATAGCAGTACCAGAAGGAGAAGAGAGCAAGAAATTGAGAACCTATCTGAAGATAATTGCCTGAAAATTTCCCTAATGGTGGAGGAAAAAGGCACAGAAGTCCAGGACGCTAGACTTCCTGGCTTCCAAAGACCCAGTGAAGACACATCATAATTAAAATGGCAAAGGTTAAAGGCAAATAGAAGATCCTAAAGGCAGCAACAGAAAAAAGTTAAATACAAGGGAGTTCCCATAAGGCTGCCAGCTGATTTCTCAGCAGAACCACTACAGGCCAGAAGGGAATGGCATGAAGTATTCAAAGTAATAAAAAGTAAGGATCAGAAACCAAGATTACTCTATCCTGTAAGGCTATTGTTTAAAACTGAAGGTGAAATAAAGAGCTTCTCAGAGCCCCCCCTCAAAAGGACAAGGAGTTCATTACCACCAAACCAGCATTGCAAAAAACTGTTAAAGGGAGTGATTTAAGAAGAAATTCAGAAAGCGAGAGAGAGAGAGAGAAAAAAGAAATTCAGAAAGAGAGAGGAGCTCAGGCATAAAGAATTAAAATGGTAAGAAATAATGACCTATTGATGATAACCTTAAATGCAAATGGACTAAATGCTCCAATCAAAAGACAAAAGATAGCTGAATGGGTAAGAAAACATGACCCATATATAAGCTGTCTACAAGAGAGGCACATCAGAACAAAACATTTACAGGCTGCAAGTGAAGGGATGGAAAAAATATTACATTCAAATGTAAACTAAAAAAAGCTGGGGTAGCAATACTTATATCTGAAAAAATATACTTCAACACAAAGGCCATAACAACAGACTAAGAAAGTGATGAAATAACACTAAAAGGACCAATCTAACAAGAGGACATAACCCTTGTAAACATATATGCACCCAATATAGGAGCACATAAATATATCAAAAATCTCTCAGTGGACTTTAAGAAACAGATCTACAACAATGCACTCATAGTAGGGGATTTTAATACCCCGGTGATTTCAATAGACAGATCTTCTAGACAAAAAATCAACAAGGAAAGAGAAATATTAAATGACACAATAGATCAGATGGATTTAATTGATATTTACAGAACATTTCGTCCCAAAGCAGCAGAATATATATTCCCCTCAAAGATACATGGAACAGTTTCAAAGGCATACCACATGTTAGGACACTAAATAAGTCTTAACAAATTCAAGATTGAAATCATACCAAGCATCTTCTGAGATAACAGTAGCATGAAACTAGAAAATCTACTACTCAAAAAAAAAAACAACACCCCCCCAAAAAAACAAAAAAATAACAAACCTAAACTACTCAATAAAAAACTCAAAAACATTTAAGCATATGGAGGTTAAATACCATGTTATTTTTTAAAATATATTTTATTGATTATACTATTACAGTTGTCCCATTCCCCTCTTCATTCCCCTCTACCCTGCACACCCTCTCCCTCCCACATTCCCCCCATTTATTTCATGTGCATGTGTCATAAGTTCTTTAGCTTCTACATTTCCCATACTACTCTTGCCCTCCCCCTATTTTCTACCTACCATCTATGCTACTTATTCTCTGTACCTTTTGCCCCTCTCTCCTCCTTCCACTCCCCTGTTGCTGACCCTCTATGTGATCTCCATTTCCCTCCATGTGATCCCCATTTCTGTGGTTCTCTTCCCATTTACACAACTTAATACTAAAAACACAAACAATCCAGCAGGAAAAAAAAAAAAAGCCCTGGTCAGGGTGGTTCAGGTGGTTGGAGCATCATCCTATAACCAAAAGGTTGTGGGTTAGATTCCCAGCCAGGACATGTACCTAGGCTGCAGGTTCAATCCTGGGTCTGGGTACGTGGGATCCCTCGATGTGAAAGGTTCCCAGTCTGTGTGAATACACCATGCTACCAATCAATGCTTCTTTCTTGTATCAGTGTGTCCCTCTCTCCCTCCCTTCCTCTCTCCTTTCACCTCTCTCCAAATAAAGCAATGAAAAATGTCTTCAGGTGAGGATTAAAAAAAAGGAGCACAGAACTTAATATAGACATTACTCCAAAGAGGATATACAGATGTCCAAAAGACATCTGAAAAGATGCTCAAAGTCACTAATCATCAGAGAAATTCACATTAAAACCTCAATGAGATATCACCTCACACCTGTCAGATGGCTGTCATTGACAAATCAACAAACAAGTGTTGGTGCAGATGTGGAGACTGGGGGGGGAGAAGCTGCCAATCTCTGTCGTATCTTCTTATGCCTTATCAAAAGCACTACTGTTATCTTGATACTACTCTGGAGGATTGTTCCTAGAATTTTAATCTGGTCAGTACAAGTGATTTCCTTGAGGATTAGAAAATAACATACTAAACAAGTTCTGTAAGCATGTTTTGATGTAATTAAAATGATCTATTATACAGAATCTTTTTTTTTTTAAGATTTTATTTATTTATTTTTAGAGAGGCCTGCAACCCAGGCATGTGCCCTGACTGGGAATCAAACCTGCGATGCTTTGGTTCGCAGCCTGCGCTCAATCCACTGAGCTACGCCAGCCAGGATATTATACAGAATCTTGAAATATATACGATTAATTCTCATCTGGACTAGAAGCTTGATTTAAACTTACTAGAATGCAAAACATGCTTGGCCATTCTTAAAGCTTAATTTTCCAAATTATGCCAAAACTTTTAGTAAGAGGTTCTCAACTGATAAGGTACAGTAGGAAGTAGTGCAGAAATGTAAGGGTCTTTACGACGAGAGCCTGCATGCAGAAGTTGAAAACAGACTACAAAGGCATCTGACCAGTGGTAGATGGTCACCTTCTGTCGCTGACCTTTCCAGTGTGTGTGTTTAACTCTCCCTCCCTCATCCATCACTTCAAAGGCCCAGGGTGCCCCTACTTTACTGCCTTCCCTCCCCCATTCACAGTAATTAAACACAAGGCATTTTATATTAAATAAAAGAATTTCAATCAATGTACTAAGTCAATCATTTACATTTTAAGCTCTAATTACACATAGTGGTCCTATTGAATAGATTTCAACTACCAGGAAACCATGTTGAAGATTACTTTTTAAATAGCAAGGAATTCTGGAACCACGCACAACTACAGATAAGGCTGGCCTAGAAGGTTAACTTGATTTATTCCTTTTACCTAGAATAACTGCAGAGGCTTAGAAAGGCATGCGTTCACTTCTGTTTTTCCAATCGTGTCCCCTGGAGGCGAGCCCTATTATGAAAGTGATGCCTACTTCTTGAGTAGTTTAATCTAACGTTACATTTCATGTAAGCCACACATAGATGACATGACGTATCAGAATTATTAATAACAATATTCCAGAAAGTGGGGACATTATTGTTATAGAAGCAATATTTTATTTTTTAAAAGACTTTATTTATTTATTTTTAGAGGGAGAGGAAGGGAAGGAGAAAGAGACACATCAGTCAGTTGCCTCCTAAACATCCCCTACAGGGTTATCTGGCCCAAAACCCAGGCATGGGCTTTGACCTGGAATTGAACTGGCAAACTTTCAGTCCACAGGGTGGTGCCCAAACCACTGAGCCACACCGGTCAGGGTGATAGGAGCAACACTTAAATACAGTACAAAGCAGCAGTGCCCCATAGTCCTAAACTGCCACATACGGAAAATGACTTCAGTAGAATCTCAAATGTCTGCTGTACATGAGAGAGCTGAAATGGAACCATCAAAGACATTTGGGGAAAAAAACACGGATAATGTTATACACTGTAAAATAATGCTTCAAACTCACGGCAACCCCAGTAGTTAAAGAACCAATCTGGTTCACCAGTACTTAGGCAAACTAGTAGGAACATACCTACTTAGGAAACCAACTTTTAATGTTTAATGTGTTATTTGTAGGCACTGGTTTGGCTCACTAATATAATTACTGAAGTAAATATATGAGCGCTTTTATAAAATAAGCCTTTAAAATTCACCTCATTTTTGCTTCCTTTTCAGAGGCACTTATGATTAGTTTAGCTGGAACCTTTCATAGCACAATTAAACAAAGTTCATGTGCTCCCACATACTGGTATCAGCAATTTTACAGTCCTGTATCCAAATATTATAGCATCTTTTTGTAGAATCCACTTACCCTTCTGTGCTAAGATTCTTACCATTATTAAAAATATAGATTAACCTTATCACCCTTCAAAAAATATACTGTAAATGAAATATGATTCAAAAAATTAAAAGAGTATAATAACCACACAATTTTTTCAGACTAGTGGCTAGAAATTTAATAGACTAGCTATTTTTTTAAACAACATGAATAGAAAGAGAAATACGACAGTTCAAAAATAGTAACTAAATGTAAACTAGGAATATAAAATATACACTTATATTTAGTATTTAAATTTTTATCTCTAGAGCGTGTGATTTTTTAATCACCTTAAGCATATGCGAATACTGTGGACGAAAAAGGGCATTCAGTGGGAAGTCATGTGTATCACAGAGTAAAATGATAATAAATTCCCAACTGAGCAGATTACAGTGGGTAGTCACACCCTGGGCTTACAGCTTTAGTAAAAGGTTTACCTTTGCTTTAAGCAAGCCCTGCCCATTATTACTGTGCACTTAAGTTAACACACCTTTGAAATGCTCTCTTTTCAGACCCCTCAAGAGAGTACATAATCTCAACTCCTCTGCAATCCCCTCCCCAAGTTCCTTCCTGCCACTTTCATGTAACCTTCCTTAAGTTCCCTACATAACTTCAAATGAATAAAAGAAATTGCAAACTGTTATTCTTGGGAGCATTTATCTCAGTCTGTAGAGATCTTACTTTCAGTTGTATCCTCTGTTTGGCTCAAATAAAATTTAAAAAATATACATGTTTTCATATGTTTGTTGATTTTAGAGAGACAGGGAGAAAGAGAAAGAAAGAAGCATCAATGTGGGAGAGAAACACTGACTGGCTGACTCATAAGGCACCCCATCAGGGATCAAACACAAAACCTAGGTATGCAACCTAACCAGGAATTGAACTCCCAATCTTTTGATGTATAGGACAATGCTCCAACCAACTGAGCCACTCTGGACAGGGCTCAAATGCATTTTTATAAAAATTCTCAAATGTATTTAAATAAAAATGGTATATATTTTATTGTCTTACATCAACAATATTCCAAATTCTCCGTGAACAGCTTCCTAATACATCAAGTCAAAACCATATTACTTGGCTTAAAAAAGACTGCAGTAAACACTGGGCTAGGAACTATGATTCTTATTCTCAAGATAATATAATGGGGATAAGCAGTATACATATGGAATAGCTAAGGGGTAATATCAAAATGTTTATGGCTGGGTGTGATATGACCAGGTTAGACTGCCACAAAACTCTGGGAAAGGAAAGTCCCTCTGGGAGGGGTTGGGCAGGAGCCTGCCCTCAAAGCCAGAGCAGGATTTGAAGGTTATACAAGAAATACCATGCCTATGCCAGAGCTCAAGTACAAGGTATTTGGGAAAAGTAAAGACAGAGATAAAATGGGAAACGTAAGATGGTACAGACCACAAAGGTTCTGCAATGCCAAGCTGAGTCCTGTAGACATGAGTGACTCTATGTTTCAGTGATAGGAGAGATGATAAAAATAGCAACTGAAAACAATTTCGTCTGCTAACGGTGATCACCATGAATAAAGTAGGATAAGGCTGGAGGCAACCCTGTCAAGAGGAACAAGCCCCAGATGTCAGGAGAATTTAGAGAGTAGGAGTGGAGAAGGAAATGAAAATCAAATGCAGTAAAGGTTAGTGAAAAATTTGGTTTGAAGTTATTACCCAGAAAAATCCTCTTGATGCATGGTGATGATTATGGCCTCTATAGCATCTGCCACTGAAGTCAGTAAGGGCTGCACCGCATTTCCCATTAGAACATGGATCGTCTGAAAAGAAGAAAAAAGGAAGGATAGGCAAAATTAAAGAAGACTAACAAAGAAATATGAGAGGCATTTTGACTAAAAGTTTTCATATCATGCCAATTCAAACTACATCCAGTTTAACTGCAATAACTCAACAGACGTCCGGCCCTCTCCCTACCTGCTGCCAAAATGACTTCTAAAGTTCACGTTTGTGGATGGGACTAAAAAGTTTTAACTTCCCATTCCTCTCACATTTTCAGAAGTTTAATAGTCAAACGAGCCCCTGGAAAAAGAGGGGAGTAGTGCTACTATGCAGTAAAGATCAAATGAACGCATTTTATTTTTTTTTTAATTTCTGAGGAATGAGTTAAGACCAAAACTGATTCTGCACAACTGGAACGACATCATACGCTTGTAGCCAGAGTGAACATAATATAGTGGTGATTCTTACAGGGCAGAACAGTCAAATACTTCCTGAATTAGGTTTCAATTCAGAATTTCACAGTAGTGACTCTCAACTAGAGACAATTTTGTTTCCTCATCTGAAAATGTTTGGAGACATTTTTTGATCGTTAGAAGTGGGGAGCGTGAGGGTTTTACTTTTAGCATCTAGTGGGTAGAGGATGGAGATGCTGCTAGATGTCCTACAGGACGACCCCCACAACAAAGAACTAAAACGTCAACAGTGCTCAAACTGAGAAACCATTCTACACTGAGGTATAATGGTGGTTAGCTTATGGAAGACTGCAGGTCTTAGTTAAGGGTTTCAGTAATGATTATACACAGAATGAAGATGAATGGCTTTGGCTCCTACAAATGATTTCAACCAAAGAGAAAAGTTTAAATAGGACCCTTATTCCTTAAATTCCTAAGTGTCATCTCTAGCCCTCGAGGAGCTCACAATCCAGTGACAACAGGAAACAAGTTATAGTGCTTACCAGTGCCCTACAAAGTGCTGATGAGAGAGACCTCCAACTCATGGTGAGTGTGAAAACCAAAAGTGTTCCTTGAACTGAATTTCGAAGGACAAATAGGTAAGAACCACTGGCACAGGGTGGGGACAGGAGAGCTTATGCTAAAGGCAAAGGAGCCTGGGGAAGCTGATGCATTTGGGGAACTGCGTGCAGTGAACGCAGGTCCCGAGAGGTGCCTGCCTGGGTGGAAGAGAGCCAGGCCGCAGGCGTACTCTGTGTGGGCTGCCATGGAGTTGGGCGTTGATCCCGATGGGGCAGGGAAACCAATGATGGGTTGTAAGCAATGGAAAAATGTGGTTAAAGGTTTGAATTTGGGAAAAACCCTTGTGAATTGAGACAGGATACGTCAGACTAAAGGCAGGAGGTCTCAGTAGCTGTATAAATGCAAAACGGTGTGCACCTGAACCAAATCAGAGGCAGAAGAAATAAGGATGAGGAGATAGGATGGAAGACACTTTGAAAAGAGAATCAAATTTCCATTTGTTTTCTTTCATATTTTTAATTATTATAATGAGACTTCCTACTATTTTTCTATTATTAGCATTTTTTTCTTTACCTCACTGCTGTTCTTGCCTGATAAGTCTAGAGTTGGGTCATCTCAGGGTAGATCTGTTACCAGACAGGGGCCTGGCCCTGAGAGGCCGCCTAGGCCAGCTGCAGTGTGTGGGTTTTTGACTTCGTGTAGGAAAGATTTCACAACACGAGTCCAGGTGACCATGAGGACACATTTATTAAAGCTGGGGACAGTGAGACAGGAAAGGCTTGGCGTAGAAGAAGCAACAGGAGAGCCTAGGCGGGGCTGCCTTAGCTCACTGTGCAGTCGGAGAAGAGGGGGATTTGGGGACAGGTTCAGGGCATTAGCCTGGGACGCTCTGCCGGCTGCCCACTGAGAAGTGTGCCCGTGAAGAGAAAAGTGGAGGGAGACACAGAAAAAGGAATGGCAGAGGGTGCTCCCCAGAGGGAGAGTACACAGTGTCCTTTTTCTTGAGGCTTTTCTCTTCCTTGCAGGTGGGAACCCTAGGAGACAACTCAGAGGGAGGGTTTCAACAGAACACTCATCACTTTTTCAGGTGCGCCCTTTCGGGGTCATGGTCTCCACTGATTGGTCAGTCACAGGGCAGGGGTCTTTAGTCCTTACAGTTGGTCCTGGCACTGCCCACCTGGTTTTGCTGCTTTTCCTGGAGCTTAAATACAACTGAGGCCTAGATGTTAGTTACCTCCAGGGAAGAAAGGCCAGGGGAGGAGAGGTTACCCTGGGGGTGAGGTCCTTGTTTTCCCAGTCCTGCCCCCTGCCAGGCACTGGGGGCCTTATACCATGATGATGATCTGTACGTGACTGTAAATTGCTCCTCCATTGTGTTGAGCTGTCTGCCTCAGTTTCCCTATTCCACTTTCCAAGGAATTTTTCTAGCTTCTCACTATCCTGTCTCAGACAGATGTTGATTATCTCTTCCCATGAGAATGATACCATTTTCTAGCTTTTTGTATATGTAGTGATTTTTAATATATTCTGGATATTGTGTACATAGTATTTGAAAATATTGCTCCGAAGAGTGTTGGTGTTTCTTTAGCAGTTAATCAGCTTGATTGACCCAGTTCGTACACTGACGCACCTATAGTTGGCCGTGCCTTCCATCTCAATGCAGTTCTTCAAGCCTTACTTACCAAAATCACTTTTTGTTTGCTCTGTACATGCACGGTTGATGAGTCAAATTCAGATTAGTGATGAGCTGGAACAGAGAACCAGATACTCCTCTCCCCTGGCTCTCTCCTTTCTGAGGTCTGCCTCTCACTTTCCAGCAGCTCTTTCCCCTCGTT
The DNA here is from genome assembly GCA_004024845.1 of Tonatia bakeri. Lineage (NCBI taxonomy): Eukaryota > Metazoa > Chordata > Mammalia > Chiroptera > Phyllostomidae > Tonatia > Tonatia bakeri. Next base: position 12,174 of record PVIA01004453.1, on the reverse strand, counting down.
CCTCTGACCTGAAAATCTGCAGGTTTGGTTTGGTTTTGTTCTCCGAGTTTGAGCCAACCAGCCTCGCCTCTCCCGGGACTGTAGGCACTCTTAGGGCCGAGTCACAAGAACAAAAAATGGAAACACACTCTCCGTGTTGCCTGTTCTAGATCTCACACCCTCTAAAACTAGCTGCTTCTCTTCCATCTCCACAGCCCTCCAACAGACTTCGTGTTTGTTTTGTTTTGGGTGTTTTTCCCATGCTTATTTGTAAGAGGATGTGTAGTCAGTACTCACTCCTTTATACCACAGTAGGAAACCAACCCTTCTTCTTGAAATCTTTTTATCTGTTTATTTCTACCATGCTCTAAGGGTAATTTACAACTTTAAATGTTTATTTTGGGGAAGAAGAGGTCTAAAAATCAATGGTATATGGTGTCAAAATTCTTTTTTAAAAAAGACAGAGAAAATACAAAGTAATCAGGAGGAAATAAAAAAGACAAAAGTAGAAAACAATGAAATAGGAACATAAACAATAGAGAAAATTAATAAAGCCAAAAGTTGGTTCATTGAAAAGATCAATGAAATCAATAAACCTCCAGCTATACTAATGAAGAAAAAAAGAGTACAAATCAATATAAAAAATGAAAAAACTTATCTCCTAAAGACATTAAAAGGTCTATGAGAATATCATGTCCATAATTCTGATAATTAGAGAACTTAGAAGAATAAATAAACATCTAGAAAGTCACAAAGTATCAAAGCTCACTCAATAAAGATAATCTGAATAACTCTTTATCTATTAAACAAATTATATGTGTAGTTATAAACTTTCTATTGCTACAAAAAAATCTACAGAACTAGATGGCTTTTTTGGTGAATTCTACTAAGCATTTAAAGGATAAAACAGTACAAATTCTACACAAATTCTTCCAGAAGACAGAAGAGGGGGAAACATTTCCAAACCTAATTAGTGAGGCCAGTATTACCTTTATATGAAAACCAAACAAAGAATTTCAAGAAAACTATACACCAATACCCCTTATGATTATAGATACAAACATCTTTCATAAAAATTAGGTAAATCAAATCCAGGACTACATAAAAAGGGTAATTACATCATGACCAAGGTTGGTTTGATATTTGAAAATAAATTCCTGTATTTTATTAACAGAATAAAGGAGTAAAAACATATGATCACTTCAGTAGATACAGAAAAATCTACTCACTGAAACAATACCATTTATAATAAAAAAAAGTTTCAGTAAGGCTAAAAATAGAAGGGAACTTGCCTACTCTGATGAACAGCATCCAAAAAACCCGACAGCTAACACCGTATCTCACACAGCCCACACTGAGCATTGCCCCTGTCAACGAGTTCCGCTCTCGCCCGCCGCAGTGAAGATTGCACCAGACGCCACGGCCAGTGAAACAAGGCGTTAAAAAGCAGGCATAAAGGCCAGAAAGCAAGAAATAAAACTGTCTCTGTTTGCATGTAATATGAAGGTTTCCCCAGAAAACTTTATAGCTGGATGAAGGGTCCCACTCAGAGGAAATATAAAACAGGAAGAAAAGAGAGCACCTTGGGGATGCCTTCATTTCGAGGATGGTTAGAGGATTAATAACTATCAGAGGAAACTGAGGAAGGAGACTAACTTGCATTTTAGGAGCTCTTTGCAAAGCAGGAAATAGTGTCATACATTTTTAAAAGATTTACCTAAAATAATTAACAGTACAAAAATATTGAAGCCTCAGCAATCTGGAATATTCAATCATATAGAACATCAAACCTTCACAGTAAAGGAGAAATGAAGAATTGTCATATATAAACTTAGTAATATAATCACTATGTATACCTGATAATCACAGTAATAAATAGATCAGAATTACTAGGCCAAGGTGTTTACATGGTACTAATAGCCAAGGGGGTTATAAAGAAATGACATCAAGTGCATACTCAGTAATTGCGTAATTCATGACACACCGAATAATGCTTGTAACACGAGATGTCGAGCTTCAAGCCTAAAGTGACCTTTATTTTTAGAAAAAAAATCTCAACATCATAGAGAAGAAAAGACTATCATGTATCTTTACCTATATTTTCAGTAAATAAATAAGTTTAATATTTTTTCTATCAAATGATAAAAGCATACAGATTTTCGGTTCTTGGGCTGCTGTCATTTAGGCATCATATCATTCTGTTCCTAATTCAAAGCAATGTAGTAAGTTTCCTACAATTTTATGAAGTGCATTTTTATGAAAGTCTTTTTTTAAAGTCAGGGGATTTTGTTAGTTTTTTACTTAATATATCAATGAATTTTAAGATTTAACTGAAAAGCAAAGTAAAACTTTCATTGATAAGCAATTAAGTCTCTAACTGTTAGGGCCACTGCAAGATGGCCTTGAACGAACTGCTAATCTTCTCTGACCCAGTTCTCAAGGGCAAAACTGGTGCTGCTCCAGCAAAGGCTGAGGCTTCAAACCCAAACACACGAGACACCATTTCTGGGGGGCAAACCTCAGAGTCAGGGCTGGGGTCTAAGATCAAGGCAATTTCCCTGCACTGACCTCAACTCTCAGCCCAAAGTGATTAATACTAGGAACAACCTTTATTGTATGTTATACAGATTCAGAGAATCCACCCTATACTGAATTAGTCTCTGACAAATTTCCATTTTTAACTTGTCTAAGAAGTTTTTATCATCAGGCAAAATGTAGGCACTCTGTCTTAACCTATAGAATAACTTTCTTACAATATGAGTTGTGATCATTAGGGGCCAAATAATCTGCTTAGTGAATCACTATCAGAATATTTTATTTTTTATTTTTAGATTTTATTTATTTTTAGAGAGAGGGGAAGGGAAGGAGAAAGAGGGAAAGAAACATCAATGTGTGGTTGCCTCTCACACGCCCCCTACTGGGGACCCAGCCCACAACCTAGGCATGTGCCCTGACTGGGAATCCAACCAGCTACCTTTTGGTTCACAGGCCTTCACTCAATCCACTGAGCTACACCAGCCAGGGCAGAATGTTTTACAAAGTAATATATGAGTATGGAAAATAACACAGTCCCTTGCAAAAAATAAGACAAAGTATTTGTCTTGTGAAACCTTCATTTTCATTATGGAAATGTGCACAGATGTACAGTCTATATATATGCAATTACCTGTGTGTGTACATGTTTTTAAATACATATGTATTATGTATGGGGTGACAAAGTAAAAAGTATTTCTTATTTTGGGTAGTAATCAAAAAATGTTTGACAGCTACTGCTAGAACATAAGGAAAAAACATGGACCTATAGAAAAGAAAATTACATGTATTTCCTGTTTGAGAGCAAGAATATTAAGACTCTTTGGTTTGTCATACTCACCTGATTTTAGTGTTTTCATTTTTTTTATATTCATCAATAAATCAGACAATTCTTACTAAAAATAATTATTTAATTATGGCAGCTTTAATAATATTTTATCATCACAAGATGAGCACAGTGGGCAAAGGAAAAAGATACAGAGAAAACATCCAAGAACACTTTCCATATGCCTGGGGAACACAGACTGTCTCCTCTTACCCTCATATCTGAATTTAGTGTCCTTAAGTTTTGGGGCCCATTAAATCCCCACCCAGGTCACTTATGGATAGTATTTGACCTCAGAAGTTCCCTTTTCCTTTAAGATTTTTGACATTGTCTTCTCCCAATTTTCTTCCTCACTCTCTTCCTTTGTGTGCCCTTTACTCTCTGAACATAAACGTCTCTCACTGGAGTTCACTGGTGGTCTGTCTGTGTATGTCTCTCTCTCTCTGTCTCTTTCTAACTCTACCCAAGTGATTTAAATCCAATCTAAATATAAATCTAGCACTATAATCACAGCTGACATGAATTATCTTTGTGTTGGTATATTATACCATTTAATAGATGGAAATCAAGGCAAGTGAAAACTTATTAACTTGTCTGAAGGTCAGACAGCTAGTTAATAATAAAAATAAGATGCATATAAAGGTCATTCGGCTCCAGAGTCTTTACCATACGGCCTCACTTATTTCCTAAATGAACGAACGAATGATAGTGCCAAAGCACAGTACACATGACTGTTGAGTCAGTGAGGTCTAGGTTTACCAGCTACTATGACTTCGAGCACGTTATTATTTGTGAGTTCTATAAAATGGGAATAAAAATACACAAATTTTATATTTCCATTGTTGTACTGTTTCAACAGATTGCATGTGACTGGCAAGTAGCAGATGTTAAAGGATATCTATTACTATCATAAGAATGAATGATTTGCTTTTTTAAAAAAGGGTTACTAATGTAAACTACATATGACTCCGAATCTCATACCAACATTATTCTTCATTAAACTTCCTTGTAGTAGAAAAGGGGAATATTTATGCTAATTTGTTTTAAAAAGAGGGGGAGGGGATTTACCCTGGTTTCACACCTTACAGACACACATTAGAGTTTCTCAGCCTTGGCACTATTGACCTCTGGGCTCCATAATTCCTTGTGGGAGCTGTCCTCTGCACTGCAGGATGTCACAGAACCCCTGGCACCAGAAGCAGCCCTCTCCCAGTGTGGGAATCAAAGTGCCTTCAGAAACTGTTAAATCAACCTGGTGGAGAAGCACTGCTTTACTAGGATAATCCTTGGCTCTGTTGCCTTAAGATACAGTGAATTTTCTTGCTTCTCTTGCTTATTGTACAATTATTGTAAGTAGAGCACAATCTGTAGACCAACAGAGTCTATTTTTAAATTCTAGAAAATATAAACATACATGTATCCTCCTCTTTAGGATAAATACCAACATTCTACCTTTGGTATATGTAAAGGATTTTGAATTATTTTTAAAATGTGACATCTCCCACTCATCCAAACAAATAATTCTAAAATCCACTTTGATCTACAGACTCAAAGATTAAATTAAATTATTTTACCTTTAGTGCTGAAATTATAGTTTGCTCAGCTGCTGGTGGGAATGAGGTCTGAGTGGAAACCACCTAAAACAAAGTTTTGATCCAGTTATACTTTTGCTTAAGCTATTTATTTTTATAAATACTAACTTTGAACATACGATAAAGCCATTTCCACAAGCCACATATAAAACAGTATCATTATTTTAGAGCATTTCATAAATGTTTAAAAAACTCATTAGTATTTACTGGTTAAAATAGTTGAAAATATCTTCTTGTTTCAAGCAAACATATACTCAAATAATCAAAACATAAGAATTCTTGACCCTAGCTGGTGTGGCTCAGTGGATTGAGCGCTGACCTGCGCGCAAACCAAACAGTTACCAGTTCGATTCCCAGTCAGGGTACATTCCTGGCTTGTGGGCTGGGTCCCCATTAGGGGGCGCACAAAAGGCAACCACACATTAATGTTTCTCTCCCTCTCTTTCTTCTTCCCTTCCCCTCTCTCTAAAAATAAATACATAAAATCCTTAAAAAAAGAATGTTAAGAGCTAGCTTTCTTTTATTCACTCTACATATGTTTTAATAATAAAGTTTTAACTTGAAAAGGTCTGTCTAAAGCCATATTTACATATTTCTTTAAAAAAATTAACTTTTCTAGGATGACTGTAGTTTTCAAAATTTAAAAAATACAAATGTCACACATTTCCCTTTTTACAAATCAATACAAACATTATGAAAATTGTGAAAGTATCAATAGAGACATTTAAATCAGGTTAAATAAACACAACCTTTCATTGCTCAAGGTGCTTTGGGGTAATAATTAAAGAAAATGGAAAATACATCATTCATTGTTTTTATTTATTTTTGTTTGTTATTTATTTTTCTGAGATTCACCTGATAATATTTATTTATTTATTTATTTATTTATTTATTTATTTATTTATTTATAAAGAAAGGGGAAAGGAAGGAGAAAGAGAAGGAGAGAAACATCAATGTGTGGTTGCCTCCCATACTCCCCCTACTGGGGACCTGACCAGCAACCCAGACATGTGCCCTGACTGGGAATCAAACTGGTGACCCTTTGGTTCACAGGCCAGGCCTCTATCCACTGAGCCACACCAGCGAGGGCTAATAATAACTCTTTAAAATATATTTGGCTTAATGTGTGGAATGTACATTTTTAGAAACCCCTACTTGATAAAAGGACTTGTTAAAAAGTTTAGTAAGTAAATAATAGTCACATAATTCCTGTAAACTACATTTTAGCATATTAAATCTCATGTTAGAGGTGAAATTTTAAGAGCATCATCTAACCTTTAGCAAACTTCAGGCTTCTAAATATTTATCTCCCCACCTTCTAAATACTTTGAAGATGATTTATAGAAATAACAAGCTACTAAATGTCAAAGATGGGCTGAAAGTGCTTTCCTAGTAATTATGAATACCATTCATCTTAGACCTAATACACCAAGGCAAACAAGTTAAAGTTCAGTCATTTTTTTTAAACTGCCAAAAAGAATATATATATATATATATAGTACAATAGTCATCAGTGATTATATTATAATAATTCAGTTTTAATGCAGCTCCTCCCATTTTTAGTGCAAAAATGGAAGCTTTTTGACATGTTGGAGGGCTTAGAGTTCTCACTGTAATTAGCTTTGCTATAATTTACTACCAACCACATGATACCATATTATGCTTTTTAATAGGAATGAAACAGATGATTTACCCTTTAATGAACTTGATTATAACAACGAAACTTGAGAATCTATAGTTCACGTGTTTTAAACTAAATGTATAGACAAAAAGTCACACAAACAGTAAAGGTCAGGGTCAAACACTGTAAAGAGTTAATTCTTCAGCTTATTTTACAACCATGTTTTTACTACAATCTTTTGCAAAATTAAATAACTCATAAACTGTGTAACTTTGAGACAAGAAGAAACAAAAACTTGAAATTAAGTCAAATGAATGTGAAATACCCATAAAGGTTACCTTGGTTACTGACTGGTGCAACCTAAACAGGGAATTCACGACTGCCACATTTCTCCTCTGCCCTTCAGTGAGAGGCCCGATGACCTGACTGGCATCTCCTTGTGTGGACAGCTGTAAGAATTCAACACAAAGAGACATTACTAAAATGATAGTCCATATTTAACTGGGGGAAGGGAACCACTGCCCCTCTGATAAAACGTTAACTGGAAATATTCAAGTCAAGCTTTGGACTGCAGGCACAGCAGGAGCTTCTGTAGAGGTCAGACCACGGACATGGAGACGAGCTTGCATGGAGGAACACCCTTCATCAGCATATCATCACTGATGGACCCCTGAGGCAGGTGTGACCCAAAAGCACAGGAAGGATTGCTATTTTCATACAACAGCATAGTACTCCTAGGGAATACTTTCTGGCAACTGTCAAGGAGGAAGGGAGGGAGGAGAGAACAAAAATGAACCGATATCTTAAGCACATTTGGTTGCGATCATAATATTCCCATGAAATGAGTGGTAAAGAGGGTATTACTCTTATTTTTTATGTTGATAGATTAAAAACAATTTAGAAAGGAAATTGCCTAAGATTATACCGTGTGGATGATTAGTAGAAGTGGTATTAGAACTTTCTACTCCTGACCTTTAATTTACTTTTGAAAAAATATATTGTACTGATTATAGTTATTACAGTTGCCCCATTTCCCCCCTTCATTCCCCTTTACCCTGCCCACCCCTCCCACCCACATTTCCCCCATTTAGTTCATGTCCATGTGTCATAAGTTCTTTAGCTTCTACATTTCCCACACTATTCTTGCCTTCCCCCTGTCTATTTTCTACCTACCATCTATGCTGCTTATTTTCTGTACCTTTTCCCCCTTTCTCCTCCTCCCATTCCCCTGCTGCTAACCCTCCATGTGATCTCCATTTCTGTGGTTCTGTTCTTGTTCCAGTTGTTGGCTTAGTTTGCTTTTGTTTTTGTTTTAGGTGTGGTTGTTAATAATTGTGAGTTTGCTGTCATTTGACTGTTCATGTTTTTTATCCTCTTTTTCTTAGATAAGTCCCTTTAACATTTCATATAATAAGAGCTTGGTGATGATGAACTCCTTTAACTTGACCTTATCTGGGAAGGACTTTATCTGCCCTTCCATTCTAAATGAAAGCTTTGCTGGATAGAGCAATCTTGGATGTAGGTCCTTGCCTTTCATGACTTGGAATACTTCTTTCCAGCCCCTTCTGGCCTGCAAGGTCTTTTTTGGGAAATCAGCTGACAGTCTGATGGGAACTCCTTTGTAGGTTACTGTTTCCTTATCTCTTGCTGCTTCTAGGATTCTCTCCTTCATTTTTACCTTGGCTAATGTAATGATGATGTGCCTTGGTGTGTTCTTCCTTGGGTCCAACTTCTTTGGGACTCTCTGAGCTTCCTGGACTTCCTGGAAGTCTACTTCCTTTGCCAGATTGGAGAAATTCTCCTTTACTATTTGTTCAAATAACTTTTCCACTTGTTGCTCTTCCTCTTCCCCTTCTGGTACCCCTATAATTCGGATGTTGGAATGTTTAAAGGTGTCCTGGAGGTTCCTGAGCCAATCCTCATTTTTTTGAATTCTTGTTTCTTCATTCTTTTCTGTTTGTTTGTTTCTTTCTTCCTTCTGGTCCACTCCATTGATTTGAGTCCCAGTTTTCTTCCCATCACTATTGGTTCACTCTACATTTTCCTTTATTTCACATGGCGTAGCCTTCATTTTTTCATCTAATTTGTGACCAAATTTAACCAATTCTGTGAGCATCCTGATCACCAGTGCTTTGAACTGTGCATCTGATAGGTTGGCTATTTCTTCATCGCTTGGTTGTATTTTTTCTGGAGCTTTGATCTCTTCTTACGTTTGGGCCATTTTTTTTTTGTCTTATCACTCCTGTTACATAGTAAAGGGCGGAGCCTTAGGTGTTCACCAGGGCGGGTCAACCCAGTCACTGGGATGTGACGCTGTATGTGGGACATGGGTCAGAGAGGGAACAATGGCACTTGCTCTGCTCTCTGTTGGATTTCAGTCCCTTCCACCACTTCCCCCAAGCAAACTGGGCCTTTCTGGTGCTGATTCCCATGTGGGTGGGTTTGTGTACGTCCTAGAACCCTGTGTGTCTCTCCAACAAACTCTCCTGTGAGGCTGGGAGTCTCTCCCGGCACCTCAACCCCCCACAGGTATTTTCAATCAGTGTTTTGCGGCTTTATTTCCCTGTGCTGAAGCCCTGGGTTGCATGGTCTGTCTCGCTCCCCACTTTCACCTGGTTTATCTGAGCATGAATGTGTGACTGCCAGGTCAGCCAGCCTCCTTGCGTGCCTCACTGGGTCTGCCTGCTGCCATCTTGTGTGCCGGGGGTCTGCAAGCCACCGTTTTCTTTCTTTCTTTTTTTTTTTTGCTGCGACCCCTCTCCACCAGTCACCAACTCTGCTCCTCCTACCAGTCTGGATGAATGTGTCTATTTTAACTCCTTGGTTGTCGGACGTCCATACAGTTCAATTTTCTGTCAGTACTGGTTGTTTTTGTTTCTAAATTTTTATTGTCCTTATTTTGGTTGCGAGAGGAGGCACAGTGTGCCTAGCTACACCTCCATCTTGGCCAGAAGTCTAATTTACTTCTAAATGAAGGAGTTTTAGGGAACAGGACATGGAATGTTTTCAGTGAGTTAAACTAAAACGATTGTAGTTCAATTTAAGGAAAATAATCCACATATAAACCATTCTCATACTGATCAGATTTTAATCTATTCCTCTATAACAATTATTATTTAAAGGTAAATTAAACTTGATCATGACAAATAAAACATGGTGAAAGTAACTCTATGAATATGGATACAGATCTCAAACATATGAAAAACTGGCCTTTTAGAATTCCTAATAGTGAGCCAAATAAATTGGTAGAAAAGGAAATACTATTTTTCTTACATCTTTCCTTTTATAAACATACATATATTTTTAAAATTAAACTCAATTACCACTTTATCAATTCCTACTTCTCATAATAAAATACCATTAAAAAATAAAAAATTGCAATTAAAATAAAAGGAATAATATTTTGTTGAAGTTCCAACCCATGATAATGGCTATTAATTCAACATAGGGATTTTTGACACCAGGTTAAACAAATCTAATTTAATTTCACCTTTTCTAATGGACATAGTCACCAACTTGCAATCAAGCTGCATTCTAAACAATCATTTGTAAAATTAGCAGTCTGAAAAAAGCCTGAAATAGTGTCCTTACAGCATTTATGTTAAAAATTAATTATTAGATTCTCAGAAGAGCCCAGAAAATCCAGTTTAACTTTTAAATGGTAAACCGGCACTAATATAACATAAGCTCTGAGCTCCCAAGGAACAGCAGATGATGCGGGCTCCGTGCTGGGCTAAAGGTGGGGAAAGCTCCTAAAGAAGCCACCGTAGAGATCACAGTGGCTGTGGGCAGTGGCATCTGTGGTTACGGCAGACATAAGGGTCAGATGCCCAGTACAATTGCATCTAATGGTTATTTAAAAGTTATGAGTTCTAAAACAGAGGGAAAACAAACCCAAACAAAAGGTTATCAGTTCTAGATGTACAATGAAAAAACAATTATCTTTCTTACTTCCTGAGATTTTCTCCAATTTTGAAGAACTACCAAAGAAATGGGAAAGGGAAAGAATTTTTTTGTTACTTTATTTCCATTTATTTTATGTATTCTATATTTAAAGAAGAAAAAGGCTGGCTGCTACAAAAGGGTGGAGATCATCTTATGACTGAGGACTGATCAAATTTTTAGGTGTTAAAAGCATAGAGAAGGCCCATTTCATAACCATTGGAATGCTATAATCAAAAAGACAGATAATAACAAAACTGGCCAGGATGTGAAGAAACAAAGCCTCATACTTGGCTGGTAGGAGCGCAAAATGAAGTAACTGTCTTGGAAAACAGCCTGGCCATTCCTCAAAGACAAACACAGCAGGATATAATCCAGTAATTCAATCCCTAGTTATACACACAAGATAAATGATAACACATATCCACACAAAAACCTGTACACAAATGTTCACAGCAGCATTATACATAATAACCAAAAAATTTTCAAAAACCAATGTTAACTCATTAATGAATAGATAAATAAAATGTAGTATGTCCATACAATGGAGCATAACCAGCAATAAATAAATAAAGGAATAAAGGAATGAAGCTCTGATACATGCTATAACATGAATGAACCTTGAAAACATTGTAAGCAAATGAAGCCAGTCACAAAAGGCTACATATTAAATGATTACATTTATATGAAAATTCAGAATAGGCAAATTCAAAGAGATAGAAAGTAGATTAGTGAAGAACGGGTAGAAAGGGGATATGATAAGTCATGGCCAGATTGCTAAGTAGGAGATTCTGTTGCTGTGGTGATGAAATGTTACAATTTTTATTATGAATATACTAAAAACAATCACACTGTATATTTTAAATGAGTGACTTATATTTTAATAAAACTGTGTTTAAAAACGTATAGAAAGTAGAATCCCCAGACTTCAAGGTTACTGACAGAAGCCCTGAGAGCCTTGTGAAAACTGAAGTTAAGATGGCTAAGTTATATAAAGGAAATGGACTTCTAGGAAGTCCAGGAAGCTCAGAGAGTCCCAAAGAAGTTGGATCCAAGGAAGAACACACCAAGGCACATCATCATTACATTAGCCAAGGTAAAAATGAAGGAGAGAATCCTAGAAGCAGCAAGAGATAAGGAAACAGTAACCTACAAAGGAGTTCCCATCAGACTGTCAGCTGATTTCCCAAAAAAGACCTTGCAGGCCAGAAGGGGCTGGAAAGAAGTATTCCAAGTCATGAAAAGCAAGGACCTACAACCCAGATTGCTCTATCCAGCAAAGCTTTCATTTAGAATGGAAGGGCAGATAAAGTGCTTCCCAGATAAGGTCAAGTTAAAGGAGTTCATCATCACCAAGCCCTTATTATATGAAATGTTAAGGAACTTATCTAAGAAAAAGAGGATAAAAAACATGAACAGTCAAATGACAGCAAACTCACAATTATTAACAACCACACCTAAAACAAAAACAAAAGCAAACTAAGCCAACAACTGGAACAGGAGCAGACCCACAGAAATGGAGATCACATGGAGGGTTAGCAACAGGGGAGTGGGAGGAAGAGAGAGGGGGGAAAGGTACAGAGAATAAGCAGCATAGATAATAGGTAGAAAATAGACAGGGGGAGGGCAAGAATAGTGTGGGAAATGTAGAAGCTAAAGAACTTATGACACATGGACATGAA